>RXPK01000262.1:1145138-1208691 GCA_004143645.1 Protaetia brevitarsis | reverse complement strand
GATTGGGCATTTATTATTTATTTGATACTTTTAACGAATTCATTTGGACTTAATAGAAATAGAAGAATCAGATCTTGTTCTTAGGGCCCGACTAAGTTTCAATAACACAATGCCGGTATTAAGTTAGATTAATAGAATTTCAATTTAAAAAAGGAAAAACTAAATTGACTTCGAAAATGACTTTAAAGAGAACCAAATACACAATCAAAATTTGCATTTTCTCTTTGGAATTTTCTTTTTAATTTTATAAATTCATTTTGGGAATTACTTTGTGGTGTAGAAGATATTTTCGATTTTTGTCAGCAAGTTGATTAACCCTGTACATTTCTTATATCGTATGTTTGTGGTTAAACATCAATCCATTATGTTAATTTGTTCTTGTAATTAATTACTTGAAGATTTAGAGTTTCTGATTATGACCTTTGCGCTGAATAAACATAATAATAATTGTTGGACAAGTGTATCGATTACCTTATTAAAGCATGTATTATTAAATTGTAAATAGAAAAAAAATAAGTTTTAATGTTTATATATTTTTAAACCATGTTGTATATGTTTTATATGCAATCTGGTCAATTTAAAATGATCCACCGCCAGCGATCACTTTTATGAAAAAAAAATAAAAAATATGAGACAAAAGGTGTCAGATGTGATACTAAAAAGAATGCCCATGAAAGGGTCATCGATGATATATAGCGCATTGAAATAAAATAACTTTTTTATTTCGTTTATAGATTTCTTCTTCTTGGACATGAGATTTTCAAACACCAGATATAGATATATTAACTTTCACCTAAAATTAATATTGGGGATATATTAATATGATCAAAAATTGATAAAACGTTTTAATGTAATAAATATCACGTCAAAAAGAAAATAATTTGTTTTTCGAATTTTATACTTTAGCGTGGACTCTTTATTTATTATATAATAAAGTAAAGTAAATACAGCTTCAAACAGTTTCCGATTAAACAAGATTAAAACCCCCTTAAAAACGTTAAACTTTTACTCAACAACAACTTTATTCAAAACAACAAGTATACAAACAGAAAAGCATTGCAATCAGTCTGTATAAATGCGGGTGTTGACGCTCGTCCTCTCTGCGAGATGGTGGAGCTGCAGGGGCAGTTAAAAACTTAGGCTGATTATTATCGTCTATCTATGTTGAATAATAACAGCAGTTTTGTCCAAGTCTACTTAAATAAAAAAATAATGGCTAGGTATTAATATTTGAAAAAGAAAATTCTAAATTACTAAAAAACTATAACAGATAGGTATAGGAAGCATTAACACAATCTTAAAGACCGTTAAAATTAGAATCTAAATAAGGTAATAAATACAGAGTGTTCCATTTAAAATAAGAAAGTTACCTGCCTTTAAAGATAGCGAAAACTAAAAGCATGTTTTTGTTCAGCCTGTATAATTTTTTGCATTACTTTTATTTTATTATCAAGTCTAATGTTTTAGTTAAAAAATAAATATAGTTTAAAATATCTAGCTTCAATATGCATGACAGGCGTGCTTCTTAAATTTGGATCTATATTTTGAAGAATAGTTAATTATCTCGTTAACGAGTTGAGTTAGGTATAAGAAATCTAACACAACCTTGCCTTTATTTAGGCTGTACTATCAAAATATGCCATAATATACAGGGTGTTCCATTTAATTTTTCACAACTTTGGCGTGTAATTTTCCTTTGAGTCACCCTGTATACTTCAAAATAATTTTGAAATGTGATCTTTCTGAACCTGTATTACCATCCTAACCCAAAAAAAAAGTAGAACATTAGATTACCACTTGGTTTGTTTATATAAACCGACAGCGAATGTAATGGCGCCACCCTTGTATAAGAAAAAATTTTGCTCTTTCTCCAATAACAATTAATATTATACAGTTTAAAATCATGAAAATATTACATTTTAATGAATTGTTTTGTATATTTCAGTAAATTGAAGTATGCTAAAGCTTTTGTATACAAAAGCGAAACATCGTCAATAAAGTAGATACTATTAAAGTTTAATTTTTTTGGTTGATATTCAACACAACATTCCGCTAAAACCAAGAAAACATAAACAATAGAAGGATAAACCTAACGGAAAAGAAAATAAATCGAAATAAGAAATATGAATATTTATACATAATTTAATCCCACCAAAAGTCAGTTCTAAATCTTAGGCATTTTCTACATAATACTATTGATGCGCCCTGTATTTCTGAAAATGGAATTTCTCATTTTTTTTTTTTTTAGTTTACTTAATCTACTATGTTAATTTTAGGTAAAAGTTAATTCCTTTCTGTTCAAAATTTTATTGTCTTGTCCTTTATTAAATTTATTAAAAGAAGAAAAAAATACCTATGTTTTACTTATGATCCCATGAACCTCTCTTCCATATATCTGATGAACTTTCATGTGATTTTTTTTTTTCTTTTCATGAAATTGATTTGAAATCGACCACCACTATACATACAGTTTGTTCGAAAACAAAAGCTACAATGAATTATTATTTTACTTGATTATTTAACAATTAGGAAACATATTTAAGCAGGATTTTAACGTAATATCATTAAATACAAAAAAAAAATATCGCAGTATGTACTGTAAACAGTAGACTGTATGTTACCTCTTGAAATAATAAAACAATTGAATTAAACCAAAATTGCTTTTCTCTTATTTATTACCCATCCCTCGGAACCGGAACAATATTTTGTACAGCAAGGTGATGGTTTATTTACTTATCATTTCTTTTTTTCTCGTTTGTATTTTTTTTGCATTATACTACCAATAAAATGAAAGAAACACAGTTGTTATGCATGTTTTTTTTATTTATTTAATTTACAACTGAAACTACTATGTAATTTTTTTTTATTTTGTACATCCTCTTTAAAAACCTAATATTTTTTTTATTTTTTAAATATTTTTTTTTTATTTTCAATTTTTATAATAACAGATAACTGAAATCTTTTATTTATTAAAGGGGTCTAGACGCATTTGCTTAGTCAATATACTTGTAATAGGAACCTATACTCTGCACATGAAGTAAAGCCAAATAATTACCATAATGCGTAGATTATTTACTGTCCTTAAGTTTGCCATGTTTTCGTGAACATAAGAAATGTCGAAAGAAGACATAGTGATATGCTTTTTACTAAGAATGCCAGAAAAAAATACACTATCGCTCATAATTGTTTGGACAACTTTCAGAATTTCTGCAATATTTGTCTTTTTATAATGATAATAATGTTTGTTATCCAACAGCACCTAAGTGCTAACTACAAAATAATCTATACAGGGTTTTCCACGGAACTGGCTGGTTAGAAGTTTTCCGGCTTAACGAAATTCCTCAGTTTGAAAAAATTGGGGTTTGGAACAATTTGGCACTTACTTTCTTTCTAAAATATTTTCACCTTTTTGCACTTCCGGTTAACCGGAAGTCGCCACGAACTTTGTTATTTTAAATGGAAACCCTATATATTTTATATATTTTGAATTTACCATAAATTCTATGACGATTACCATTAGGGTATCTATATACTTATCTTCAACTGTTTCTAAGATATTACGATTTTTGTTAAAATTTTGACATTTACATTGTTATATGTAATTGATTAATTCTCACTTGATTTAAGTGTCAGAAATCTCCGACTTTGAAATCAACAAGTACTAACATTGTTTTACCAAAACGTAGAAAAAACATTCAGTGACATTATACAGGGTGTTTAAAAATTAGTGACATATCCAAGAATTTTGAATGTTGCAAAACTTAATTTTTTCAAATAGATCACCCTGTACATTTTTCTATTTTTGGATGTACAATTAAATTCTATACCGATTTGCTGTAGCATTCCCTATACCCATCTTCAGTAGTTTTCTTTTAAATTACTCGGTTTGTTTATTACCGCCTTTCAAAATGGCCGAATAAGTTCTATCATGGTGGGCCATGACATTAACATCACAACAATTTATTATTATTAGTAAGTATTATTGTTATAATCATTGTTTGTTACACATCGCGTGTTCAGATCGATGAATATTATTGTGGATCTTATGAATTAGATAATGAAAAATATTGGAGGAGCTTATTCTAACCTAGATGCTATAAATTTATTTTAGATTCACTGAGAATGCAGGAAGAACTTATAGAGAATTCAATGTAATTAAAGGAATTTATTGGTTGTTAATATATCTAACGGAATCCAGAAAATTTTGAAATGATTTCTGGTAATAGCTTGGTTTCAAATTAAGGGAAATGGCATAAACGATAACGACGACAACATAACAAAAATTGTTTCACTACAAAGTAGTGTGCTAGTCAGACAAATGTTTTAAAGTTTTTGACATATTAAAGTATTTTCAAAATTATAAAGGTTTTTATGAAGAATATTTAGATACATGCATACTTAACAAATGCAATTTACAAGCAGCATAAACTTGAACCATGACATAGAGCATCAAAAAAATACTCAATGTGAATTCCGTTTACGTCCAAGCATTTTATTATTCGACGTCTTAATGTGTCGCCTTATACTTCTTCTCACTTCAACTGGGTCTAATTCATCAAACGTTCTCGTCACACGAATCATTAAATCTTGCTTGGTAGTACCGAAAGTTGCGTACAGTGTATAATCTGTGTAATGTATTATTTCAAAGTTTTCTGAATTTTATTAGATATATTAGCCGAAAATAAATTCCTATAATTACCGTAAATTCTCTATAAGTTCATCCTGCATTCTCAGTGAATGTAAAATAAATTTAAAGTATCCAGGTTAAAATAAGCTCCTTCAATATTTTTCATTATCTAATTCATAAGTTCCATAATAATATGCATTTATCTGAACACGCGACGTGTAACAAACAATGATTATAACAATAATACTTACTGATAATAATAAATTGTTGTGATGTTAATGTCATGGCCCACCAGATAGAAATTATTCGACCATTTGAAAGCGGTAATAACAAAACGAGTAATTTAAAAGAAAACTACTGAAGATGGGTATAGGGAATGCTACAGCAAATCGGCATAGAATTTAATTGTACATCCAAAAATAGAAAAATGTACAGGGTGTTCTATTTGAAAAAATAAAGTTTTGCAACATTCAAAATTCTTGGATATGTCACTAATTTTTAAACACCCTGTATAATGTCACTGAATGTTTTTTTTTACGTTTTGGTAAAACAATGTTAGTACTTGTTGATTTCAAAGTCGGAGATTTCTGACACTTAAATCAAGTGAGAATTAATCAATTACATACAACAATGTAAATGTCAAAATTTTAACCAAAAATCGTAATATCTTAGAAACAGTTGAAGATAGGTATAAGATACCCTAATGGTAAATCGTCATAGAATTTTATGGTAATTCAAATATAATAATATATAGGGTGTTCCATTTAAAATAACAAAGTTCGTGGCGACTTCCGGTTAACCGGAAGTGCAAAAAAGGTGAAAATATTTTAGAAAGAAAGTAAGTGCCAAATTGTTGCAAACCCCAATTTTTTAAAACTGAGGAATTTCGTTAAGCCGGAAAACTTCTAACCAGCCAGTTCCGTGGAAAACCCTGTATGCAAAGGAGAGATAATATTGAGATTCCTTTCAAAAAATATCACAAGGATTGTAGTATAGTCGTAGACACGTAAATAGCCCATCACTCCGCACTACATCAGATTTGATTAATTGAATGACGAGCGATCTTTGGTTGATAATGGGAATCCACGTGTTTCCAAAGCAACCCTGTTAGCAAAATGTAAATTTCCCACAATTATTTTTTAGTCACTTCAACATTGAAACACGAAATTACCAATGATTTTGCATATTAGATTACTAGTTACTTTGATGCCTTTCTGTTAAAGTTACTAAGAATAATTGTGGGAAATTTAAATTTTGCTACTAGAGAGTTGTCCTAAATTAATTAAATCTGATGTAGTGTGGAGTGATCGGATATTTACTTGTCTTGAGATTCCTAAATGAACTGTTATAACGCAAAGAAAAGAGAACATCTACACACAAAAATGAACATCCTAAAATAAGTATTAACAAAATTAATTTAGTTCATTAAGTTCAATCTGGAAACTTACTATACGAGGTGTTTCACTTACAGGGAATTCGTCTATAGCTCTAAAGTAACCCTTCCTTTATAAAGTAACCGATAGAAAGAAAAAGTCTGTTATTCCGAAATTCGTTAATCTCCAAGATATCTTTGATTTTCTAAAAATTATGTCACTTACATTGTTTGAGAAAGGCGCCTGTAATTTAATTACCACTAAACTAAATTTTGAAATATCTTTGTACTGCTTACACTTTTAAATGTGTTGTTACGTCAACTTTAAAATATTGGGTATTCATCACTGAAGTGAAAATTCAGACAACTTTAACTGGAGATGTCCTCATTTTTTTTTTTTAAATAAAACATTCTCTATATGTTTACATCATTAAATTTCTATTAATGAATACTTTGTTAGGCATGTTCCACGTCTATCTATTCTATTTTTCGAGTTATTACGATTTTCATTAATTCTTCATTTATTTAAAATCGTAAAAAATGACGATTCTAGAAACGATGGTCAGAAATAAAATATTTACCGTGAAAATCCAAAGAAATAAAAAAGCAATCAATATGAATAAATAAATAATAAACACTGTCGCGTAACACATAAAAAAAAACTAATAAAAACTGCCCTAAGCGCACGGCATTTTTCTTCGTAAAATGTGTATAGTAATCCTTTAATTTAATTAAAAAAAAACAGGTTTGCCGATATTCTTGTTGCAGTTTTAATTGTTATTGATGAAAAAACATCATAAAATTTACTTTGGCATAAACTTAAAGATAAGTTGAGTTGTCAAAATGCAATGGTACCAATCCACATCTATTGACTGTTCCATTGGCGTATTAATTATTAAATAACTCAAAATCATACATTTGATTTTAGAAATATAACCATTTTAAACAAAGAACAACACTTAATAACGCTTTCATATTTAACTAAATAATCAAATCAACATACTATATTCAAACGCAATCTCTAGATCAGTGGTTCTCAAACTTATTTAGACACTGTACCCCTTTTTACCCACAAAACATTTTAGGTACCCCTTCTCATTTACAATTATTATTAAACAAATCTTAAAGCCTTCTATGTAGCATAGAAGTATAGTGTTAACCTTTGAAACTGAATTACGCATCATGTTTAAATAAAAACAAAGAGATATTGTTTACAAACATTTTTATTACATTAAAAACAAACACACACAAAATTTAAAGAACAAAAAGCGCTTACTTTCAAAGAGATTAGTGAGAAGGGTGAGCTTGTTTCCCTTTGCACAGTTTATCAAAATTGGGTTTTAACTTGGTTAAATACAATCTTAAATCATCTTCAACATTAATTTTGTTTCTAGATTTATTTTTAAGATAGGTTAAACTTGAGAAACCCTTTTCACATAAATAAGTGGTGGAAAACCCAACAAGAAATTTAACGGCAGTGCTTGACAGTTCTTTGTATTCCTTCCCAATACCGATCCAGAAATCTATCAATGTAGTACCAGCAGTCAAATATTTGTTTTTCAACGTGGGATCACATGATACTTCAATGAGGTGTTCCTTTTGAAAGATAGTCAGGTTAGTGTCCATAGCATCAGCATAAAGGGGTCACGTATCCAGTTATACTGTTTCTCCAAAGGTGGAAAGTACTCTCTTATGCGGATCTTCAATGCATTCAAATGCTGGCCCATTTGAGTCTTGAGTTCAGTGAAATCAGATATGTCCTCATTATCTTGCAAAAATGTAAGTAATCTTTCAAACGGCTCGCAGTTGTTATTTTCTATTTGTTTTTCCCAGAGAATGATCTTTTTTACCATTGCATCAGTTTTCTTTTCTATATTAAAAATATCGGAAACACTGCCTTGCATGGATAAATTCCAGATGTTGAGTTTTCCAAAAATATCACTTAAATAAGCCAACTTCAAAAGCCAATCAATATCAGTAAGTACAGAAGACAGATGGGATTTGTGTTCGGTAAAAAAATTATGTAATTCTTTGTGGAGTTCAAATACACGGGAGAAAACATTTCCCCGAGAAAGTCATCGTACCTCAGTATGTAGCAATAAGTTCTCATGGAGTGGCATAGAATTTTAAAGTAACGAGATTTTAGGGGCCTAGTTTTTATGAAGTTCACAATTTTCACACTCTGATCAAGGACATCTTTAAGTTCATCAGGGAGGTGCTTAGCCACCAAAGCCTCTCGGTGAAGGACACAATGAGTGAACTTACACTCAGTTGAAACCGTTTTAATATGGCTTACCAGCCCTGTGATGTGATCGCTCATAGCCTTAGCACCATCCATACACACTGACACACAGTTTTTCCACTCGAGCTGGTTTTCGGAAAAAAAAGAATTGAATAACAAATTGAAAATATCTTCACCTTTTGTCGATGTTTTAAGTGTCTTACAAAATAAAATATCTTCAAATATTTCATCTTGAAACATGCCACGTACAAAAACGATCAGTTGGGCTAGGCCAGCGGCATCCGTGGTTTCATCGAGTTGTATACCAAAGCAAGGACTAGCTCGAATTGCTCCAACAAGTTGTTCTTTTGTGTCATACGCCATATCACTAATTCTCCTTGAAACTGTATCATTTGATAATGGAATTGCTGTAATTCTTTTTGCTTCGTTCTCTCCAAACATACGAGAAACAATTTCTGCTGCGGCAGGGAGGATTAGGTTTTCGCCAATAGTATGGTTTTTACCAGACTTCGCAATTAAATGACTAACTTTGTAAGAAGCTTTTAGAGCACTTTCATTTTGTTCTGCACCAGAAAAGTGTTTTATCGTGTTTTCCTACTTTTCAAATCTTCCAAAAGACGTTCAAAGTACCGTAACTCCTTTTTGACTAAGTTCTCATGTTTGCTTTCAAAATGGCGTTTTAAAAGAGAAGGTTTCATAGAATTGTTTGATAAAATTTCTGAACAAACAACGCATTGTGGATTAGGCTCGTCTGAGCTTCCAGTCCAAGTAAAACCTAATTTTAAGTACAACTCGTCATATTTTCTTTTTTTACTTTTATATTCATTTGCCAGTTTTTCGGGTTTTTTTATTTTTCCTTGAGCTGCTCATTAGTAACAAGACGTTTAGGTCTACTTTCATTTTGTGAAGTTGATGGCCCAGAATTTTGATGCAGATCTTCATGTGGCCTTTTCTTTAGGAGCCATTTATCCATTGTTAATTTTTATTGTAAAATTCACTTACGTGGTACCTGACTCAGTTTTCAAACAGATGTCCGTAAACGTGTTTCAACAGGATTGAGTGTCCGCAGAATAACACAACACACCACAAAAATAACACAATACTGAGAGCGAGCTTGTAATAACAGACAATGCTACTGCAGTGCAGTGACACGAGTGATTGGCCGGCCACACAGCCCCACTCTGATGACTAAGCCCTTAGTGGCGCGCGCACGTCAACGTGTCCATACGTGTCCCGGGTTGTTTTATTTTATTGTTGGCCGGCCGCGTACCCCCTAAAAATTTTCGCGTACCACAGTTTGAGAACCACTGCTCTAGATAAAACAAATGGTATATTAAACATTTTGTATTAAACAAAACAATAAAGATTTTGTTATTTATTAAACAAAAAATGTATTTATAAATAATTTTAACGTCACCCCTTTACAATTTATACTTTTGCGTATATTTTACAATTTGAAAAAGTTTTGAAATAAATGTGATAGTTGTTATATACTTTCATATTTTTTCTAAGAAATCTAAAATTAAATAATAAAAGCCGGTTATATTATATCCATGAAAACAAAATTCAAGGCTGTTCCCTCTACATCAAGTACCGATGATTTTACGTTATAGCGAAATGATAAACCTTCAAAAAATTACAAAAACATGACTTCTTATCTGTTAGTGTTCACGAATTATAGAAAAATCGCGTAATGAAACAACCAGTTTACCACACACTTAACTATTTAGGATTCTAAGAAATAGTCTGCTTTTTATAGCTAATATTTTACAGCAGGGAGAGGTCACAAAATGTTAACCTCCATCTTGGTTCTGGTTTTGTCAGCTGATAGTAGGAGCGCACTATCACCTGACAAAATTAGCAAACCAAGATGGAGGTTAACATTTTGTGACCTCTCCTTGTTAGTCTTTTGGTTTCTAATGGAACATAGTATTTCTCATTGTTGTATAACTTCACCTGTGAACTGTGCACGTTTTCTAGAATATAGGCAATGAAAATGTTATTTATCTTAAGCAGTGATGCAAGTCATGGTTAAAGAATCTAATTATTGTGTGGATAGAGAATAGGTTTCTACTGAAATTATATTGTCCATGCGATTATGGCTAGACCTTTTGTATATTGGTTGGTTTTCAGTACCAAAACTAAAACTTCTATTGTAAAATACGTACTTTTAATAATTAAAGTTTGAAGCATGCTCTATTTCAAAGAAGGAAACAGGTGCGAATCATTTTAGAAAGCGCTGAATCGATTGATTTCAAATACGAAAACAAAAATATCGAAAGGAAATTATAATTCTATTCTCATATTAAACAGTATCTCATGTTTTGAAAAACCTTATTCCCCACCCGTTCCTGGTGATAGTTATTTTCAAAAGTCCAAAAAGCACTCATTCACAAATATCTCGCTCTAAGTTTACTGTATAGATATTAATCCCTTCACCTGCGCACTGATCTTGATAATGTGGTGATGATAATACATACCTACATAAATATGATTCACGTTCAGTTTCGAACGATTTCTTCGGATCGTGGTACTGAAAACTGATGCTTGTCTGCTCTCTGGGGTGCACTTACTTAGTCACTATTCTGCTGTCACTGTTTATTTTAATATTAACGGAATATGAATCGATAACAGTAACCTATGCATTTTTTTTCTGTAAGATGTTTCTGTATATATGTACATGGCGTTCATTTTCTCTTTTAAAATAAAAAGGGCATATTTTTAAACTCGTCTATGGATTATGTGTATAAATCGAATCATTTTTAAACACTTCTTAATCCAGCGAATGGAATTACAAGGAAATCCATATCGATCTATAATATAGGTGTGTTTCCATTCAATCAATGGTTCATGGGATATTGATTTACTATGAAGCTCTTGATGCTCTTTTAAAGAATATATAAACCCAGGTATACATACATTTTTTTTTATCATTAAATATGTTTCATACCTATTCTTACCATTGCATTTTTAGACATCAAAGTAACTGCAGATCCAACTCAAAAATCGATAACATTGAAGCGAATAGGTTGATTGCATAAATCCATCGGTAGAGTTTAAAAATGTGTCAAAATTATAAGATTTGTACATAACAAATACAGGCTATAGATATCGTTGCAGTTTGAGTTGATAATGCAGACAAAGCTGTGTATTGTCAACCGGATTGAAACGTAGTACTATAAATAGTATTTTTACTTTTTAATTTACTGATACAACAATTCAAGCACATATACGCAATATGTATATTTGTGTATACAGTGTGTCTTTGATGGTACACTTTTTAAGAGAATTGTGTAATTTCAGATCAGAATGTGAGATATACTGTATATATTAATACACAATTTTGTCAGGCCTTTAAGAATCAACTTTACTTACCATTCTATATAACAAATTGCTATTAATATCTCTCTTGAAATTCCTTTTATCACAGTACTACTTGGTCTATTTCATTATAACAACCGCGCTATATATAACTTCCTTGCAAGAAACATACAGTCATCGCAAATAGAAAGTGTACATCGAATAGCAAAGTTTTGTATGTTTTATTTTTTCTTTTTTTCAGGAAACTTTATGTGATTAATTCTGTTTGCGTAAAAACCAAATTAGCGCTATTTAAAATAAAACAGAAATTAAAAAAGCGATTATTAAAACAGCAAAGAAATCTGAAAAGTTTACATTTATTATTAGTAAAATCTAATTAATATCACACCGCAGCCTACTCGAACCAACCCAAATTTGAAATTAGGTTTATGTAAACAAATTTAATTTCACTAAATGTAAACATATTTATAAGTTGATCCAGTTTGTAGTCTTGACAATGCAATATTCCATAAACTTCTCTATTTCTTTTAATTTGGGTTTATAAGTCCGAATAAAAATATTTTTATATTTTTTGTTATTATTATTATTTTCTCACTACGATCATTTCATTAGCTTTTACTGGCTTTTTCAAGTGTGCAATCCTTTTTGTTTGATGTAAATCTTCTTATCAAAATCAGATAAAAAAAAACAATGAAAAATATATAAAAATATTTTTATTCCGACCTAGAAATCCAAACTAAAAGAAATAAGAAGTTACAATCAAAAGTTAAGAAAACAAACCAAAAAATATTCCATAAACGAAGAATTTATGGGAAAAATGTTTCATACTAGCTTTACTTACAAGGGATTATTCCAAACGCGGAAATTTTTAAAATTATGAAACTTTGGGAATATGCATATATTGGACAATTTTATTTATATATTTTTGAGCAGAATTAAAGTGTACACAACTTGTATTTTAAACTGTTTTTTTTTGTTTGGTATTGTAAATTAAGCACCATTTGAATAATATACACGGTGGCCAGAAAAGGGCCAGGTAGAGCGATTCTTTGTTCAATTCTGAGGCGATAATCTTAATTCAAGAAAGTTATACGGTCCTTTCTTAAGTCACACGAGACCATCAAAACTTAAGGTGTACGACTAAAATTTAATAAAATTCGTTAAATTCACCCAGGTAAAATCATTGTGGTGAAATTTAGAAATGGAATTGTCTAAAATGCATTGACGTAACTGATCGATTAATACCAATACTGTGCACTTTTAACATTTCTTCATAGGCATTTTTTAAATTAAAGTACATATGGCAACGTGGTACAGTAAGATTGCTTGTTTGAATGTAAAAACTAGTTGTCAATTTTTGACGTTTTTCATATGACATTTGGTGGTTGAAATAAAATAACATATGTATTGTGCTGTTCTAGGTGGCGTTTGTCCGCATTTTTCTGGGCACCGTGTATATTGGCCACGTATTCTTAAAAATTTTGTACAGTGGTGAACTTTCGAAATGACCGCTCATACAGCAGCTAGCGCCGGGGCAGTCACAGTCTATTCTCTTGCGTTTTACCACATAAGAATAAAAAGATTCCATTCATTTGTTCGCACAAATGCACATATGTCGTAGACTGTGACTAGCGCGGTACTCGTTGCTGCATAGGCGCTCATTCCGAAAGTCCACGACTGTACTTTCTGTAATTTTTTTTTGTGCGGGAGTTATATTGTGAAGATTAAAAATCCTTAATTTTCAAAGAGTGAATTTCCGCATTAAAAAATGCGCATTACACACCTCTATTTATTTCATATATTCCCAAATGGTCAGAATTTTTTAAACTTCTGGGTTTGGAATCGTCTGCTGATAGTGAAATCCACAGCTTAAAAATATTAAAATCATCATGTGTTTTAGGTAATGGAAGCGTATTAAATAATACTCTAATTTAACAATACAAAGTACAGCTCAAGACATTGGTATTGTAACGACAGAAATGCTTTCGTTGATTTTAACAGTTTCAGAAATATATATTTTTTTATATACAGTGAGGACGCGTGGATTGGAACAAATTCATTTAAAATTCAGGGGTTTATTTTTTAGAAAAACGCTCGGACATGTCAATTTTTATTTTTGGTTGCAAGTTTTTTTACGGTAAATTCATGTATACAGTGTGGCCCAAAAAAAAGTTACAACCACGAACTATATTTTCTCAAACGAGAACACCTATTTTTTATTTCACTTTTGAATTCTACATTGAATTTTAAGAATGTTTTATGTACCATGTCCTATACCTAAACTCAACAGGTCTCGAGAAATTTGCAATTGATTTTTTAAAATTTGTGAGGATGCGTGGGTTGAAACAATTTAATTTAAAATTCAGGGATTTGTTTTTTAGAAAAACGCTCGGACATGTCGATTTTTATTTTTGGTTGCAAGTTTTTTTGCGGTAAATTCATGTATACAGTGTGGCCCAAAAAAAAGTTACAACGACGAACTATATTTTCTCAAACGAAAACACCTAATTTTTATTTCACTTTTGAATTCTACATTGAATTCTAAGAATGTTTCATGTACCATGCCCTATACCTAAACCCAACAGGTCTCGAGAAATTTGCAATTGATTTTTTAAAATTTGTGAGGACGCGTGAGTTGAAATAAATTGATTTAAAATTCGTTCGGACACGTTGATTTTTACTTTTGGCTGAGATTTTTTTTCATGCTACATTCATGTATACAGTGCCGGCCAAAAATAAGTTATGACTACTAACTAATTTTTTTTTAAATGAAAATACCTGTTCTTTTATTTCTTTTTTGAACTCTGCATCAAATTCCAAGTATCTTTCTTGTGCTACACCTAAATTCATTATCGAGGAATTTACGATGGATTTCTTTCAAAATTTGGGAGGACGCGGCAATTTATAAAAATCATTTAAAATTCAAAGGTTGGTTTTTTTGTAAATTTATTTAAAACAAAAACAGAACAAATCAAATTAAATGTGCAAATTGTTGACCATTAACTCCCTGACAATAGGCAAGTCGATATTCAATTTCTTGTAACACTTCAGTTACAAGAAATTGAATTGTTACACAAGTTTGTGGCTGAATTTGTTGTTTTTCGACTCTAATTCTATTCTTCAGTTCTTCGATATTTTCTGGTTTATTGAGGTATACTTTGGATTTTAGATAACCCCATAGATAAAAATCTAATGGGGTTAGGTCTGGAGACCTAGCCGGCCATTCGATATAACCTCTCCTTCCGATCCATCTGTTTGGGAAAATATTATGTAGATAATTTCGTACTGTTCGCGAATAGTGTGGGGGTGCTCCATCCTGTTGGAACCATATCGAATCTGCCGGTATATTTGGGTTGTCACAATTCGGGTAAAATGCATTTAAACTTGGTATTATGGAATTTTGCAGTAGATGCGCAATTCCGGCCAACACATTTACTTTTTGAGGGAATTGTGTGTGACTTTCCATACTCCAGTGTGGATTTTCTAGTGCCCAATAGCGACAATTTTGCGTGTTTATGGAACCATTCAAACAAAATGTTGCTTCGTCGGTAAAAACTATCTTACTTAAAAATTGCGGTTTGGCATTGCATTTCGCAAAATTCTAATCTGCGGTTGAGATCATCTTCAATAAGTTCCTGAACTAAATGTATTTTGTAAGGATGCCATTTGTGCTTGTGTAAGTATTTTAGAACAGAAGATTTACAGACTGACTGGTCTACAGCTACTTGTCGAGTTGCTTTTTGCGGATTTTCTTTTAAATCGAGCAAAATATTCAATTGTGTGTCCTGTGGAACTGGAAGATGGTTGGTTTTATAATTATCTCTTACGTGACCCAGGTCTCTAAACTTTTTTTCTATCTTACTAACCACCGATCGTGTAATAGGCCTTTCCGGGTATTTATTATTAAATAATTCGCAAACTTGAGCTTGTGTTCGGGTTCTGTCGCCATATCCTACCATCATCAAAATCTCTATTCGTTGCTTCTCAGTTAAACGCGACATTCTTTCAAACTTTATAACTGCACTTGACAATTACTTACTTGAACTGTCACACGTTAACAAGTGACAAGTCAATTATCGAAAATACCAGAATTAAAAAAACAAAATAAATACAAGATCGAATATTTTGCTTGATACAAAAAAAAAATCCCCAGAAATATGGTCTTAATTAATTCAATCATGAATTTCTCGATAACTGTCGAGTTTAGGTATAGGAAATGGTATACCAAACATACTTAGAATTCGATGCAGAATTAAAAAAGGATATAAAAAATAAGTGTTTCCATTTGAAAAAATGTAGTTGGTGGTCGTAACTTGTTTTTGGGCCACACTGTATATATACATTTTCCGTAAAAAAAAATACCCTGCTAAAAACAAAAATCGACATATCCCAGCGTTTTTCAAAAAACTAACCCCTGAATTTTAAATGAATTTGTTCCAACCCACGCGTCCTCACTGTATAAAATAAAACTTTTCCGATTTTATAGGCCTGTTTTTTTTTTTTGCGATGACTGTATGTAACGTCTCATTATAATTCAGCATAAATAAAATAAAATAACACCTGCATGAGGGGTTGACTAAGGTTTCGCTTTTAAATATACAATCTGCATTATGCTGTATTATTATAATGAAACACTAACAATAAATACCCTGGTTTATATATTTCTTATAGTTATTCAAACGTGTTGAGCTGCAACGGATGATTGACAGATGGCGCAATGTGACAATGTAAAATTACATCGTGCGCCATCTGTCAATCATCCCGTTGTAGCTCAATACGGTTGAGTAACTGTAAGAAATATATAAACAAGGACTATACATATCTAAGCACTATCGTTGGGCAAGATAGGGGAAACGAATCGTTTTTGTAGCGAGCAGACATATTCGTGTTTTCTCGGCTCTTGGGAAATCGGTTGGAAACCGGAACCCCCACGACGGAACACGAGTTGTTGTTCCCCTCTCTTGCTCATTGCTACAAAATAATAACCTTAAATTGTGTAATAAGTGTTTACCATTGCCAACTTTGTCATTATCGTAGCTAAGCCATCTATTAAATTATGAAATTAGTATATTTTGGTGTCGGTTAATGATGCTAGATATAATGTAGAAAAGTAAATCGATTGACCTAGGATATATTAAGTAATGAATATGAATAGTGATTATAGTGTCATTTAATTTTCCATAATACAATTGACAAATCTTCATTTCTTTTCATTGAAGAATTTAGTTTTTCTTAGGAACTATCATTACATTCAAGTCCAGTATGGGACTTGAATGTAATCAGCAAAAATTTCTAATTTTTGAAAGTTTTCGAAATTCTTCTTCGTGAATTTTAGGATAATCTATAAATTTTTGAAGAAATAGGTTTCAGAATTGTAGTAAGAATGTTTCAATGTTTGAGTGGTTGTTACATGATCACACATATTACCCCAAATGAAAGATTTGGGATAACATTGATACAAGGGTCTGAGAAGAAAAACTCTCTCTCTTTCTCTCTCTCTCTCTCTCCCTCTCAAAAATGAGAGATCTAATTAAGAGAAAATCAGCCCCGGGATCACGAAACTCGATACTCGATTCGAATTCGCCATGTTTAATCGAATACCTAAAAATCTCATTCACGATACTCGATTTCACGAATTCACTCGATTCGTAACATTCGATTGCCAGGGAGCTATCGAGTTGTAATGGCGGCACATGAGATCGAGACATTTGTAACTCTCCCTCTCTTTCTAATTGATTATTCAGATGTATTATGTATATAAAGTGATCGGTAAAGGCTGCAGGTAAAAAGTCCAACGCCTTTGTTCGTATAATCAGGTACAAATTAAATATTTCGAGATAACTCAACACATTCAACAGTTATTACCAGATAATGTTATTAAAACGAATTTTGAAATTATTAATTATATAACATGGTATAGCAAACAAAATGCTGCCAGTTTTTAGGGGAGCATATCCTTCTGCGACGTAGGTCTCTGCAGAATTTACGATTGCAAAGGGAAAGGAAAGCTCTGAGGGAAAGACAAAATCCATTTTTGTTATCCAGATAATAAATTTCTTGAATTATTTAAACTTAATAAGAAATATATTGCTGCACTATTTACTACTATCTATAACAACTATATTTAATTTAATAAAGTGATACAAAAAAAAATAATTCACTTTTCTCTGACAATAAGCAAAGAGTAGTAATCACGTAGTAATAAAATAAAATAAAAAAAAAATAAGAATTTGTCAAAGTAATCAACATTGCGGAATAAACGTCAAGATGTCGTTGCTCACTTGCTTCAAATTCTACCTTTCATTTGAACTAATTCCGCAGTAAAGTAGATCATTTGTTTCCAAAACACGATGATAACCGAAACTTAAACGAAATTAATTCGATCGAGTATCGTGAGTACTTCCCGGTATGTGAATCGACTCGATCCTCGAACTTGTCGAATAAAGTCGATCGTATTTCGTGATCCCGGGGCAGGGAGGGTTGTATGGTATCATAATGAATTTGACAAGGTCGCGGTGAAACAGGTTCTTATGACCATCTTAGTCCTTTAATCTAAATTTAATCTAATCTAAACCAGCGAAATAGAGTTATTTTCTATGTGCTTTATCGTTCAATGTAGTATAAGTATAAGTTGATCTTATTAAGACAGTATCACATCTAAAATCATAACAAATCATCGTATGAAAATTGTCAAGTTCCTGCAAACAATACGAATAGCGATTGCAAGTATTTGAGTCGTCTTAAGAATCATATTCAGGCAACTATATTGTTTATACAAAATGATTAGTTGGATACCATACAAATTCCTTCTACAGTCCAACAAATATCTCGTGACAGTATTGAGTCATTGTGCGCACATTGTACTAGAGTGGGGAGCGCATACGATGGCGGGTTTACAGTATATATGCATCAGCTCCGCCCTTTTTGCCACTGCGCAACTGTCACGAGCGATTTGTCAAGCTGTACGAGCAAGATCAATACTTTCATACACATAAACCAATAAACGTCAAAATTTGCAGTGGAGATCCCAGATTCACTTAGTCATCAGATTATTTGGTGATTCCCAAAATACAAAAAAAAAAAAATGAATCGAGTCTTGCTTGAACAGTCTAAGTCAATTCACTTTACATTTAGTTACCTTTGACTTAAGTTGTTTAGCAATAACCGATTCAATTAAAATGAAATATCTCAACAAGGGTGGGAACCTGGGTCCTTTACTTTTTTATCTCTGACAGAAGCGGCACAATCATTCCATAGGATGAGGGTGTGATTTAATTTAGAAAATTGCGAAATAAAAAACGAATGATATGTTTAAATATACATGCAAATTGCTTATCTTTAAGGAGATTATAATTTTACCTTTTTAAACTGTTGTCGTAAGTTGAAAATGACTATCTCAGCTCCCTCCACCATTTTTCAAATTTTAAAGTTTTTTTGTGTGTAATAGTTTATAGTTTCTTAATTTGACCGATTTTGTAGTTCTAGTAATTAACGAGGCAATGGTAAACACTTCTAATTTTGCATATTTCTACACATACCGGAGTGGAATAAAATATGGAACCCAGGAAATATCTTCAACACGCAAACGATGGTATTGATAAAACTTTGCATATAAGCGTAACAGCACATGTTGCATCTGATTTTAATTAATTTTGTCGTGGTTACTGTACTTCTGACTCCATTAGAAATGCCCTCAACTTTTTTTTTTATTTAAGTTGGACATCCTGTATATTTAGGTAGTTTATTAATACACTTTGTTTTTCCTAATTCATCCGTAATGGTTTTGGCACTACTATTTGTAAAAAAAAAAAATTGACAGAAGTAAGGATGTACTTACAATTAATAAACAGACTAATTTTACACAGATAACTCCACACTAATTATCGAAGATTCAATTCAATAGCTGAAAAATGAATTCGGAAATGTCTATAATAATACAGTATGATTAATTTGAAATGGAAGCACTCCTTTTGTAGCATCTATATTTTATATACCAATTATAAATGAAACCATTTTTTTTTTGAACACTAGCGACTCAGAAAGTCTTTCACACAAAATTTAAAAATTCAACTCAAATTTCAAGGCAGAGTATAATTATTTTTCAAATTCGAAAATAGTAATATGTTACTTACTAGCGATCTTTTTATTAAAAATCTGAAGTGTATCATGAATTTGGAAGCTCTTAAAATGGTTTTAACTAAAATTGCAATAAACTGTGTTGAAACCAATGTTGAAATTATTTTTTCCTTTTTTTTTATGCATTCTCTCACAAAACTTGTTCTTGAAATATCTACAGACTAACAAGGAGCACCCGTGAGAGTACTTCTGTAAAATATTAGCCAAACGTTAATTTTTTAGAGCCCATATAGTTTTCCATCTCGTATAAGTACCAGAAAACGCAACAAGCACAATCCGTGTGCCTCGGGTCGAATCTGGCATCGAAATGTTTTCTTTATGCTTTATTCTTTTCAAAGTAAATATTACAATGACAACGAAAGTACAAAGGAAGGTTTAATTTACACAGACTGTTGGTAATATTATATAAATAGTGCTGTGAACTGATGGTACCAGCATATAAGAAAAGTGAAAATAAAAAAAAATTAAATCAACTAGCTCAGTGGATAAAAATTTAAAAGGGCGCAAAAGACTTAATGACCTCAAGGTTATTTTCAGAATTGAACTAATCATAAAAATAAAATGTGGGTGAAAGTAATCAAAATTTATTATATCAAAAAAAAAAAAACATTTAATTACAAATTGCAGGGAAAACAAAACCATCGACTGAAAGTCCTGGCCAAAAATAAAACCTGCCTGAATTTACATTTACAAAGGACAATTCAAAATCCTCTAACAAACAAAATGGTAGATTTGTTCTAGAAGAAAATTCTGCTTCTCAAATAATCCACGTGGTCTCAAGGTTAAAACAACTAAAATTAATATTAAACGTGGAAAACAAATAAATTAACAAAATTGAAATTTAAACACAAGCACAATGCTTTCTTTTCACCTTTAATTATTAATAAATAAAACTAATTTGAAGACTAGAAACGGAAAAAAAAAAATAAAACTCTTAAAACTTACAATCCCTTCTAGAACAAATTATGATAATAACAGATTTTATAACAAATTTGTGCACAAAAACTACAACAACTCTTATTATCTAACTGAGTTCCCTGACTCAAGAGATAGATTTCAAATTAACCGAACAAAATTCTAATATAATAATGAAAAATCAAAAAACAGCAATGAAAATCAAATAACAATCTACTTACACGGACATCTCGTCAAGGAACTCCCTTAAAGAGGCCCAAGCACGGTAATATATAAAATAACATCTGCGTGCTACAAAGTCGCACGAATCGCAAAGAAAAAAACTAGAATATTACATTGAACAAAATATATACAATCCTGGTGTACGCAAAATGTACAAAAGAATGAATTTAATATAAACTGAACAATTACATAAAATTAATCAAACAAACAAATCAATTCAATTAAAAAAAACTTAATTACAAAATAAAAATGTTTGTGAGAATTTCTACGCGACATCGAAAAAAGTAAATCGGGATCAAAATTAACATCTGTGCCGCTTAAAAAAAAACTCTCGCGAACTCAAAGGTGTTCGTCCACAGCAATAGGTATATGTGAAAGTAAATATCGGGAATTAGTAACATTTTATCTATTTTTATTATATTATTTTGGTTGTGTACTCCAGATAATAATCGGATTATCGTTTATTTCGTTAAGGTAAACAATAAGAAATTACATTTCTTTTCAAGTAACTATGTGTAATTTATAACATTTAAATATATTTCCATTAATTGATAATAGTAGGATAATCATTAGTTTATTTCAATTATTAAATTTCAACATTACGTAGGTGTGAATGATATTTATCATAAAAGCAAGGAAAGCAAAGATGTTTTCTACAATGGCAACATTGAATGAACGATTTTAAATTACAATTACATTAAATTATCTAATTCCAAACGAACTTGATTTATGTTAACAATAAGAAAAACACATCCAATTCATTCAACCAAAATAAATTAATTGTTACTAATTATTGATATTTACTTTCACATATAACTATTTAAATAATATTACCAACAGTCATAAAAACAAATATTTCGCTGCCAAATTCGAACACAGGCACTCGGATTTCACGCCAAGCGGTTCATCACTACGCTACTCTGAACTTGTAAGCTAGTTGCGTTTTCTGGTACTTATGCGACATATAAAACTATTGGGCACAAAAAAATTAACGTTTGACCGTCTATGGATAATATTTTACGGAAGTGCTCCAATGAATATCCACTAACAATTAATAAAACGGGACCAAATCTGAGCATTTGCGAGATCCCTTTATAAAATAAATCAAGATTTATATAAAAAATAACTTCATTTATTATTAAATATTAATAAATGTAATGTCGATAACTAACAGCTTCTTGAGGGTTTCGCCGCGTGTCAAAACTTTCGCTCGACGTTTCGCTGTTCATACTGACAGCTTCTTCAGGATAACTGAACTGAAGTGAAAGTTCAGTTATCCTGAAGAAGCTGTCAGTATGAACAGCGAAACGTCGAGCGAAAGTTTTGACACGCGGCGAAACCCGCAAGAAGCTGTTAGTTATAGTTACACCGGCCGTGAAAGCCTACGCAGTGTTAATGTAATGTCCACTTTTAAATTTATAATTAAAAAAAAAATTAATCTAACTACTGTAGTTAGTAAATGTTGTAAAAAGAGAATTTGTGAAACCAATGATGATGATGAAATGATTCACCCATTTTACTATTTTCGAAGTTGAAAAATGATAAAAATTGCCTTAAAATTTTAGATGAACGTTTGAAATATTGCGTGAAAGTATGGTTTGAAATTTTAAAGTGATGTTATGAAACCCACCCTTAACCCAATCCTGGAGCGGGCGCGCTTCGATAGCAGCATAGGAGATTATATGCTAAATAGCGCCAGCGACCTCCGCAGAAGTAAGATGTACACTGCCCGACAAAATTAATGTGGTCCCCTACAACGCAGTGACTATCGAAACTGCCCATTATTTGAGCAATTAATTTTGTCGGGCAGGGTACATGGTGTCCCATCGAAGATTGGGTCTTTGATTACAGATCCATTTTTGATTTTAGGAAAAAGTCTTTCACACAAAAGTTTCATAGAATGCTGCATGACTTAAAATATTTTTGAATATACGAGGTGTTTCAAAAATAGAGACACACATACTTACTTCTTTATTTTGAATAGAACATCCTATATATTATTCCATTTTTAAATTCTATGATGAAAAATAACAGCATTTTATATAAGTTACTATAAGTCTATCTGTAATAACGAAGGCGTTATTTACGCTTTTGTAAAATAAGCCCTGCTGCAAACTTTTGGTCAAGACGGCATAGTTTATATATACATTTGACTTGGATATACATTTGATTGGATATACATACATACTTAGTTTGATACAACAGTAATAATAAAATCGATAGAATTATATACAACTGTCCACTATAGTCCTGAATATTTGCTTAACTTTAAGCTAAGACAACTTTTTTTAAAATAGCAGCCTATATCTTTGCTTATGCTCAATTAACCCTTACACAAAGGTCTTTCAATTCATACTAAATATTTGTGACGAATCCTGCAGGACATTGTAGATAAAAGTCCGCTAAATATATAAACGCGATATAACTAAATGAAGCCGCAAATTCATAACAACACACACATCAGCTTCTCAGATCATAAAATACAAAACTAATAACAGGTTTTTTGATAATAGACTGAAATTTAATGCCAATCGTCTGTTGGTAGAAACAATATTACCGATTAGGTCACATTAAAAGCGTGTGTAACATTAGGTTGATATTAGCATACATAATAATAATAATATCATTTATTGGCATTGTACAAATTATACCTATATACATATTAAATCCATATATGCCAAAAAGGCTAAATCATCATAAGATATTCTTCCTTTAACCTCCAATCACCTTACCAAGGATCATCAGTGCTACTGGTCAAACCTAATGTATTATACCAAGAAAATCGTATATGACATAAAAAAACTACAATGCATAGCAACATGTGATAAAGGACCAAGAAATAACAGAAAAAGTTCCTATATACTAATGTCCGATTGATTTTTGTTTCCAAGTTACAAGCTGTTGAAGTTAAAAGGCTTTTATTAAACAAAACAACATTCAAAAATATAAGACACGTATTAGTTCTGCATAAGGTGTTCAAATTGGTGACCTTGTTCCTGAATACACATTTCCAATCTTTGTGTTAATGACTGACGGCATCTTTTAAATATGTTAGCATTATTACGAAATCTGTTAGCACATTTCTGTTCCATAGTTATAGTTGTTCTTCACTATTTAGTTCTGCGGCATACACTTCACTTTTTATAAATCCCCAAAATGGAAAATCGAGGGGATTAAGATCGGGACTACGAGCTGGCCATGGTATAGGTCCCCCACGACCAATCCACCTATTTCCAAGTTTTCTTTGCAGAAATTCCCTTACTCTCCTAGAATAGTGAGCTGGCGCGCCCTCATGCATGTAATACATTCTTCTTATAATATTCAATGGAACATCTTCTAATAAAGTATTCAGTTCATTTTCCAAAAAAATCGATAGAGTTCGCCTGTCAATCGTCTGGGCATTCGAAATGGAGCAATTAGATAATTGTCAATTATACCTGCCCACACATTAATGGAAAACCCATACTGGTGAATCCGTATTACGTTCTAATGAGTGTTTTCATCGCTCCAATAATGCATATTGTGAATATTCAAAATGCCATCGCGACTAAAACCTGCTTCATCGGTAAACAAAATTAATGACAAAAAGTTTTGCCCTTTATTTTGCAACCACTCGCGATATTGTAAACGCGGTAGGAAATCCTGTTCCAATAAGTGATGAATTTTTTGGAAATGAAATGGATGAAGAAGTTGTTCTTTGAGGACTTCCCTAACAGATTCACGATTGACATTCGGTACAGCTGCCTTGTTCTTCTGGTGCTTATTCTAGAATTAGCTCCTACTATTTGCAAAATAGCTTCTTCATTTGCAACAGTACGACGAGTTCTGTTAACCCCAGAATCAAATTTGGGTGTTTTAAAGCAACCCATCTTCTCCCAAACGCCTATGTACGTCAATAAATGTCCTAACATTAGGAACTTGCCTTAATGGGTATATCTCTCGATAGATCCGTTGAGCTTCGGAAGAATTTGAACGAGCTTCGCCGTAACACATGATCATGTCCCTGTATTCTACGAAAGTATAACGCACCATTTTGAAATAAAACTTTCAAGACACTATGCTAATATTGGTTTGACATTTACCAAATGTTTTGTTTCATAAAATCATAGCCTACTTTAAAATATTTTTTATTATCCTAGGTAATACTAAAATACAAGATCAATATAAAAAACAGTTTGTAACTTGAAAAAAAGAAAGCAATCTGACATTAGTGTATACGAACTTTTTTTGTTATTTTTCGTTCCTCTATCTCGTGGTGCTATGCATTGTTGTTTTTTCAATGTCATCCTGTATACTTAATAAGTGGAAGAATAAATGAATGAGAAATTAAGATGGAAAACTCATTATTAACGTGAAGATATTTGTTAAATTGTCGATCTGAAACTACAATATGTATCTATAAAGGATAGCAATAATTGTAGGACGACTTTAAGCCACTATATACTATTCTTCGTATAATACATTAGGTTTGACCAGTAGCACTGATGACCCCTGGTAAGATGAAACATATTAGCTAGCTAAAGAAACTTGTGTATAAAAAAGAAGAAAGTAGAAAGAATACAATGAGGGAAGCATTTATTTCCATCCATTTCGTAGGATTGTTGAAAAAAAAGACACCATCTGTAAGAAGGACAAAGTATTCATACAAAATTATTTGTTAACAGCTTTGACGTTTAACTATTATGCTGATGAAATAATTGTCATGGCCTGTCCTATTAAAAGTAGGTATTATTATTTCTACTAATTATCATTAAATATCATTCTTTTTTTCCAAAAAAATCGGTCTTTGGGTTCATATTTTATTATCTAAGTTTATACACTAAGCCAACAACAAAATTAATGGAAAATTCGTCAGATTTATTTAAAATCATTAATTATTTACACAATTCTGTATGGAGTATCATAAATGAATATAAATTAAAAGGGTTTTGTGTAAGAGTTGATTTAACATAATGGTATAGGGTGCTGTTTAAAAAAAAATCAAGTTACCTTGGCCTAAACAAGCAAATGATCAGGACTATAGTGGACACCTGTACATAGTTATATCGTTTTTCATTTCACTGTTGTATCAAGTTAAGTATATATGTATGATATTTAAAATATGGTTATTTAAAACAAACTACGCTGCCTTAACCGTAAGCTTGCAGCAGAGCCATTTTTTACAAAAGTGTAAAAAACAACAATGTTATTACAGAGAGACATAGTAGCTTATATAAAGTGATGTTAATTTTCTCCGAAAAATTTAAAAATGGAATAATATATAGGCTGTTCCATTTAAAATAACGGCGTAAATATGCGTTTTTCTACTTTTGGAACACGCTGTATAGTCAAAAATATTACTAAAAACCTCTTCCGGGTTTCGCCGTGGATCAAAACTTTCGCTCTACGTTTCGCTGTTCCTACTGACAGCTTCTTCAGGATAACTAAAAGTAAAAAATATTGTAAAATAGGTTATGCAGTGAATTCTGTCAAATTTTTGTATTAAAGACTTTTCCTTAAATCAAAAATAGACCTGTAATCAAAGATCCAGTCTTTGATGGGACACCTGTACCTAGATTCTACACGAGGGGTTCCGTTTCAAATGAGTCATACGATATCTAGTTAATAAGTGTCACATTTAGATAAAAAAGGTTCCAGTTAAGCGGAAGTACCGCAAAATGAAAAAAAAAAATCCGTAGCAGGTGCACTATGCGTCGTTGCAATTATCTAAAAAGGTTCATCAATATCAACGTTTTGTCTTAAAAATATTTTTCTAATTTGAAGTTGCATTAAAGCTATAAACATACTCGACGGAGTGCATTAATAGATTTATAAAAAAATTTTACCGGAATGTCTCGAAAGAACTCGTTTCATAAAGCATTTTTCTAGACTCGTCTTTAGGAACTTGGACATTTGTCTGATAAAAACTACCCTTATGAAACTAGTTCTTCAATATACTAATATATTGCTTGGTTCCATACTTTATCCTAACCCTGTATACAGAGAGGTTTAAATTATTTTATATATTTCCATACGCACAATTCTTCTGCTTGTATGATTCCTCATACATGATACGTTTATTTTTTATGTATATTATTTTTCATTTTTTTTTTTGTTAGTATATAGAATTTTGTACGAACACAAGGTTAAAAGTAGTTATTTTGGTTTGCAGGTTCAAAAGCCTGGCATATGCGTTTAACATTCGACAAACTGCCAGGCGGCTGCAACCTGCACAGGTGTAAACTGTGCGGCAAAATAGTGACCCATATCAGGAACCATTATCACGTGCACTTCCCGGGGCGGTTCGAGTGCCCTCTGTGCAGGGCGACGTACACTAGAAGCGATAACCTGCGCACCCACTGCAAATTCAAGCATCCACGCTATAACCCGGACACCAGGAAGTTCGATCAGCAACCCACGATCACCAACAGCGATAATACGACGGCGGCCGACTGATTTTGGCCTTCGCTCTATCATTACTACTACCTAACCTACTACTACAGATCCCTCAGCTCCTAACCGGGCCCGGTGGTATCCGGTTTCCGGTAGTTCGTTTCCGTTTTTTTCTACGTCCTATTTCGATACCCATCTAACCGTCGAAAGAAAAACCGTTATTATCATCATCACATTATCACGATTGTGTTTGACGTTGACATCCAGTGGCGTCCGTCTAGCGCGAAAGGGATCAGCAGGTCAACTTTACGTTTTAATTAATTCTGATTACGGAACGCTGGTTATTATTAATTTAATCAACTAACGCTGTTTGAAGGTGACTATTAAAACTAATCGGACCAATTTTTGAAAGGTATATATAACGTGTATAACGTTTGACGTTAGCAGTTGCGAATGTTTACTACTTTCATTTGATTGTTGCGCCAATGAAATTGGCGGAAAATTAGGAATTTTTATATATTATACACATACATCATACTGAAAATTCTGTATATATATTTTTAAAATTTATATATTTAGAGATTTAAGGAAATTTAAATATTACTGCGATATTCGAAAATTCTGGGTGCTTTTTCCGCTTTAAGCGTGTGAAATGTTGAATTTACAATCGTTCACTACTGTTACATATAATTGATACGGCGAATTTATATATGTTTTACTTGTGCAAGTTAAAAATCTAACGTACTCCAGTTCTAGGAATATTTGATTAGAATGTAACAAGTTCAAACATGATATGTTTGTTATAATTTGTAGTTATACAAATATTATCTGGCATGATCATATAATATTCTATTCTAATTAGCCGATTTGGACAAGTTTGAACATGTCTTACTTTCAGTGCTAAACAAGTTAAAACAAGACATACTGTTCAAAAATGCGTATTTCTCATCTTTCATACGATAATTACTTATTATAACCAACCTGTTTTAACAAGTTTAAACATGCTCTATTTTAATCAATGTGGGCTTACAATCTACATATTTTCATCGTTTTTTTTTTCCTTCTTGACGTGTTGGGAGGAGTTGGGGTACGTATAGATGGCACTTAAAATTAAAAGATGGGCTTAAAAAGTAAAGAATGAAACCTTAAGAGTAAGTAAAAGAATAGGAGCTGTTTTTTTTGATTAATAACCTTATATATTAACAGTCTGTGATTTCTATGAAATTTTCACACCGTTGTAGATCGTTGGCAGCCGTTTAAAACGATTGTAAACAGTTCTACCCCGGTACCTTAGATATTATACGGTAAATATTAATCTACATTACTATGAAATTCAAAATGTGAAAAAAACAATTATGCTGATCGTGTAAGCGGAAGGAAGGATTGTCTTGAGAGCGAAGTTATATTTGCAAAAGTATTAAATAACATGGTTTTTTTTTTTATATATTAATGCATAAATATAGAGTCTGTCTTCGAATGGGGGTTGGCGAAATGAAAGAGAAATTGTTGTTAATTTTACTACAGAAGTTACAAAAAAAAAATGAAGCATTATGCTTGTCAAGGAAATGAATTTTATCGTTTATTATTGATGGAAGATTATTTATTGCCAAACAAAAACATGTTCTTTTATTCATTAAGATCTAATTAATATGTAAACAGAAACCCACTTTAATCGATGAATTA
Organism: Protaetia brevitarsis; assembly: GCA_004143645.1. Classification (NCBI taxonomy): domain Eukaryota; kingdom Metazoa; phylum Arthropoda; class Insecta; order Coleoptera; family Scarabaeidae; genus Protaetia; species Protaetia brevitarsis. The sequence continues at coordinate 1,179,801 of RXPK01000262.1, read as the reverse complement.
ACAAAATACGTGACATGTGACATTGTTAGCTTCCAAGGAGATAAGATTTTTGTTTTTAATGCTAAAACATACTGAAGATGTGACGGCAGTTGCACTCACAGATTCGTGTCGTCCTTGGTATTTTGCCTCTGGCTGGTCTATTTGTTTATGAAATTTTTAATGTTCTATAACAGTAATGAAACCAAATTTGCAAAAAATCATGATATATTAGCCCGGCTGATGGTCTAGTGACTTGCACGCTTGACTATCAGAGATCCACGATTTGAGCCCGACGGACTGCTCCCAGAGTAAGGTTTTCGTGGTTTTCCTCACTCCTTGGCAAATGCTGAGAGACGAACATCTTAAGTCGCTCCACGGGCGCAGGCGTAATAATAACTCATGGCTAGGCCGATGCCCCCTGTAATTGACGTAAGCGCTGTTGGGGTATGCCAAGGCGAGAATTATTATTATTCAATGATATGGCGACACGGAGCTGCCATAATAATTGAGTATTCCGACGCATAAAACCGAATTTATGAATCCAGCCCTACTTATCAAGCCACTATTATATACAGGGTGTCGCACAAAAAACGCCCCAAGGTGTAACTCTGTTATTTACATTCCGATTTTCATGAATCTAGAACCAAATGAAATAGGTTGATGAATACTACGTTTGAGGTTACATTTACTTCTTTTCCAAAGCCATCTTCAACTTTTTGCGTTAGTCAAATTGCTCCGTATGTATTTTTTGCAGTGTTGCCAACTTGGTGAATTTTCCACTAAATCTGGTGTATTGAAAGCACGTCTGGTGTACACAAATCATATTCTAGTGGCTAGTGAAAGGTTTAGTGGATTTTCTTTAATTTTAGTAATAAATCTAGTGAATTCATTGAGCACGAACACTAAATTACATCAAAGTACAGGAAAACCAAGTAGCTTCACTCTCGCAGAGATAAATTTCAGTCGCCATTTTATTTTATATGTAAGTCTGCCATTTCTATTCTATGATATACCCAACGGCGCTTAAAACTTCTTCTGTAACTCCGATATTTAAAAAAGGTATTATTAATGATCCTAATAACTATCGCCCTATTTCTATTACACCTTTTTTTTTCCAAAGTCTTTGAAAATGCACTAAAAGATCAAATAACAAATTACTTTGAACTGAATTCACTTTATAGTAAATGTCAATTTGGGTTTCGCAATAAGCTCTCGACGACTCTAGCTTTACAAAATCTAACCAACATTGTACTTGGAAACTTTGAGCTTAAAAAACGTACATATATTATCCTATATGATTTAACAAAAGCTTTTGATTGCGTAAATCATAAAAAAACTTTATCACTTCTCTGCACCTTCCTTACAACTACTAGAATCGTTTTTATCAGACAGATCTCATTTTGTAAAATATAATAATAGTTCTTCCAATATTACAAATATCAAACATGGTGTACCACAGGGGTCCGTTCTTGGATCATGTCTGTTTTTAATTTACATCAATGACCTAGAGCATTGTGGTATTAACACCGATTTTTTTCTATTTGCTGATGATACCACAGCTATTAGCTCTGACTTCTCAGAAGTGGGTCTCAGTGCCAGTACTGAGAACATGGATACTGCTATAAATAATTGGTTTTTAGCCAATAAATTGTGTGTGAATCCAACCAAACTGCAGAGGCAGATACTGTCACTGAGACTAAGGTTACTCGGTGTATTGTTGGATCCGAAGTTAACTTGAGAGAGAGAGAATCATATCGATGATCTGTGTACAAGACTCTCAAGCAAAATTTTCTTGATTAGAACTTTAAAGAATAAACTATCCCCTTATTATTTATTATCAGTATATTTTTCATTTTTTTATTCAGTTATGAGCTATGCCATTTTAGTTTGGGGTCATTCCAGCCATTTATTCACAGTATTCAAATTGCAAAGAAGATGTATCAGATTGGTTGCGAATTTGGAGTATAGAGCTGATTGCAGAGCAACTTTTATTAAACTTAAAGTTTTAACTACACCATGTGTATATATCTTGGAATGTATCACTTTTATAAAAGATAATTTTGATAATTACACTCTTAATAGTGATTTCCATAATTACCCTACTAGATTTAACGAAAATATTAGATTACACCAACTGAGATTGAAAAGAAGTCAAAATAGCATCAATTATTTTGCCATCAAATTTTTCAATGTCATACCCAGCTCTATCAAAAAATTACCATTAATGTCTTTCAAAAATATTATGAAAAAATACTTAATTTCGAAAAGCTTTTATTCAGTTGAAGAATTTTTGAATAATAATTTTAGCGATATGATTTAATTTGATTTAAATTCATCTTTGTTACTATTAATATTTCTATTGTTTCATTCTTTTCTTGCCGTGACGTATGTAATCACTTTGTGTACTAGCATTAATAAACTTTATTATTATTATTATTATTATTATTATGGAATCTAAATATGTCTTTTGTAATTTAGCTTTCTTCTCGAATGTTAGAGTGTATTTTCGTTTATATGAAAACGATTTTAATTTTAATTCTAACATACACATATATTTTTAAAATTTCGCCCACAATTTACAAAAAAAAAAAAATGGTAGGGGAACAAAAAAATGTTCCCTAAAGACTTACTTATAAAAACGTGAGTGACGCTACTTGGTTTTTGTTTGATTGACGACCACCTAATAAGTGTTGTATTAAATTCATAAAAATTATAATAAAAATGAAATAAAAGGGGATTTATAGTAAAACAACTATTAATTACATAAATATATAAAATATTTATTTTTTTTGCTTTTCTTAAAATACTGTATAAAGTGATTCATTTCCCAATTCTAGTGATTTTCTGGTGGAATGATAATGCCGATCTAGTGAAATATGTCTTCTATCAATTGGCAACACTGTTTTTTTTGTTACATTTGATGGATTTTTTTCTGACTCCATTGATGTACAATACATTCATTTCAGTTGTAAACTTAGAAGAGGAAAAATATTTAAAACACCTTTCGATGCATTCTCATAAAGTCACTTGCTAGCTATACTGTAGTATTCCATGGGAAAATAGGTATATATTGAAAATAAATCAGTGCGCATATGTAAGTGTCATTTGAAGTTATTAGTTTTCCTTTACTAAAGGCCGGTTTCGTAATAAATGTCATTTTAGCACTTTAACAAAAGTCTGTATTTTTTTAACTTTAATTTAAAGTACTTTTAAAGCTTTAAAGTGACATTATGAAATTCACCCTAAGTAAATCGAAATTTTTGGCATTATCTTCAACAGCTAACAAAAAGTCCAGTTCCACGTTTCCAGAAAATTTTCTGTGAACCATCTTCTGTTTTTTGAAACATCCAAATCTTCTTAAGTTTTCTTCAAATCGACTAAACTTGCGACCTGTTTGAACTTTTTTCTCCGGAAAACATTCCATGTAAATTCGCAACGACTGAGAGTTCTTATTAGATTCAAAATAAACTTGTAGTATGTCAGTAAGTTTATTAAAATTCATGTCTTATTTCAAAAATAATAAAAAATACGCTTAGTAATAAAGGAAAGTAAAAGACGCTAATAACTTCAAATGACAGTTCAAATGACAATTACATATGCGCAATGGCTTATTTTTTATACCTTTTTTTCCCATAGCACACTACAGTGTAACACAAGTAACTTTACGAGAATAGATCGGAAAGTGTTTTTTAATCACGACCTGCTTGACAGCTTAGACAGTTTGCTTTATACGTCTTGTTGAATCATTCAAAATTATATTGAATTAAATGTTACACCAGATTCCCGTAAGTAGCGACATCTGCATGACGATTGAGAACATGAGAACTACTTTCTTGACATGTCTAAATGATAGTAATTGAGGACACAGCTGATTATAACTGGTTTTTTATATCAAAAACTATTAACCAAATAATTATACCACTGAAATAACTAATAAGATGTGAAATACAACGTTAAAAACCTTAATAGCTCGGTTTTTAACGAAGCAAACAAGTTATTTAGAATAATTTTGAGAAATTTTAATTTTGATACTTCTCAGTATGACATTCACTTTTATAATTAGATTGGCATTTTGCTGTCACAATCTTGCAACCGAAGGACAAGCAATTTTTCCAAAAAAAAAAATCCGATAAGTGGCGCCAGCGGTGAACACGTGCAACTCATGATTTGACAGGCCGTATAAAACAGTCGCAGGTCGTGGTTTTAATTAATTTTTCCTCTAAATTTACAACTGAAATGGATGTATTGTACATCGATGGATTCAGAAAAGAAATCTCTATCCAATGTAACAAAAAATATATGAGGTAAAAAATAACCCAGTGGTTTATTTCTCAATTCTAAAACCTTTTATTTTCGGCTTACCGGTTTCGGCATATTACCATCTTCAGAGCCAATCTGTGATTAAAATTAACAATTAACAAAACATGTATATATCCAGAGTTATTGTTACACATAATATTAAATTATTAAGTATGTGAAAATATTGAAATGAATTTTTGGAAGTGATATCAAAAGGTAAATTTAAATTTTCTAAAGTCAACCGGGTAAAGTATATTAAAGATAAAATTAAGAAGTTACTTACGTGATATTCATAAAACTAAATGATTAAAATACAAGAGACACATTAAACAAAACAAAAATACTAAGTAAGTTTAATAATACTTAATATTAAATGCGTACTAAAATAAGGTGTTTACGAAGAGACGGAGGAATGAGACTGAAGGCGTATTTACATTAAGGTTCTAGCGTACAAATGCACCTAAGTCACATCCTATAGGTTGTAAGAAAAGGGAAAATAAAATATAAATGATGGAGAACAACATGTAAAAACAACAAATGTAAAATAAAAGGTATTAAAATTTTGTAGGGTATTATAATGACATTTAAATTATGGAATTATACATTAGAGTTAGAGATTTAAATTGAGAAATATAGTGGGTATAATTTTATAATGAAATTAGTTATTTAGAAACGTAAAGATGGTTTTTATGGGGTAGTTAATTTGTTCATTAAATAATTTCTTGTTGGCGTCCCTCATATGCTTTTCAATCTCTAAGACTTGAAGCAACCTCGACTTCATACCTTTGTCATGAATATAAAAAAAATATATACCGAGCAATTTGAGAAAATAAAGTTGACTAACGCAAAAAATTGAAAAGAAGTAAATGTAGCCTCAAACGTAGTATTCATCAATCGATTTCTAGATTAACGAAAATCGGAATGTAAATAAAAAAGTTACAGCTTTTTTTTGTGTGACATCCTATATAACCAAATGTCAAAATATATAAATTAGGGACTGCTAACTTAAAACGATACGAAAATCTTAAAAAAAAAATACTAATTTTCCGATTCCAACGCTAGTTACCGTTAGATACATCACTGAAGGTTTGCAACTCGATTAATCTCCTAATTTTTTAATGCAAAAATGAGCTAGTTTACAGGGCATGGTATATAAACTGTAGTCTTTTTTGTTTTAAATTTTTATAATAAATAAAAACTATGAAAATATGAAATTTTAAATTTCGACCTTATATTTCAATTAATTTCAAATTACAAACGACTTTATTTTGTAATCATTTCCCTTGAGGCATTTATACGTTTTCTATGACAGTTTTTTTCTTCAGGATAAGCTAATTTCTTTGAAAGTAAAATTTCCCTTAAACAATGACCTTCCGTCGTAAAATTAATAACAAAGAGTTTTTCTTCTTGTCAATTTCATCCGAGGACGCTGTATACATACAGGGCGATTGAAATTAGGAGTTCAGCATTGCTAATCTCTTTATCATTGGAGCCAAAAGGTGTTTTACTCATCAAGAAAGCTGTAGTGTATGCAGCTTCTAGAAATTTCAATTTTAAATGAAACGAAAATCTTAAATTAAAAAAAGCACCAGAAATCATTATTTTTTTAACGGTAAAAAATATTTTTTAAGTTTAACACTACTGATTTAATTGATTTTGTAGCAATGATGAACTTTTAATTTTGAACGCAAAACATATTATGCTACGGTATGTCCCTAATAAAGAAGATATGCTTTACTTGGAACGTGTTGCGTTGCTTAAGAGGTTTGACCGGAAGCCGTCCCAAGAATCTTCGCTCTTAGGAATAATCTTGTAAGGAATGATGAATGTGGTTGATAAAAGTTAAATATATATTTTGCGGAGATATTTTTTCTCCGATACAGAATAGACTTTATTCTCCCTTTCTTTTTGATACAGAACATATATTAAATATATGCATATATACTGATATGGAAATGCATGTGTGTTAGAAATTTTGCATTTGGAATGATACGTTAGTGAACAGGCTGTTCCAAAAATATTAAATAATTATTTATATAAGTGATTTGAAGGGATATAAGAGAAATGTTGAATGTAAATGTTTGTAAAAATTTTACTGCTGCAGATAATTGATTCGAGTGCAATTCTACAGCGATTCTAATTGTTTTGAAGGACGATTTTTTTTGATTTTTCAGAACATACATGACATAGATATTAAAGCATGATCTTCGAAGCAAATAGGATTAACAAAGAGAAAGACATACTACCATGCCTACTCTGGCAGTACAAAAAACATTACTCACGATGAAGCAATTAGTGTATTTATTTGAATTAATAATTTTTGTATCTTTCACACATTCATAAATTACCAAATTGTATTATTTGTGGCCTTTAAACTACCTACTAAAACTTAAACTGGAAAGAAAATCAAATAATCCGCAATTAACAAAACTACTGATGCAAACCATCTTGCTGAACAGACACATACTTCCTCAATTAAATGAACATTTGTAGGATTTGTATTATTGTAATATTTGGAAAAATCGTGACATGCAGCCACAGAATTGAATTCCAAGCAATATTTTTCAAACAACTGTTTTGGATATCATGTGATCTGATCTCATTTTTTACAGATACATGGCATACTTTTTAAATTTAGCACCATAGTAGTGGTCACGTGTGTCAAAATAAATTTTGGGGTTTCTAGACATGCACAACCTATCCCCCAAAAAAAAAAAATTAGCGCATTTTAATGATAATAAAAAAATTCCCATATTATAATATTTATGCTGGTCACTGAATATGTAGTACACAGCCTCCGAATAGACATTTTTGCAGTGAGTTACAGTTGTCGAGCCTCGCTGTTGTTCTATTCACTTACACTTTCTACTTCTTACTCTTTTGCTCGTATGGGTAGACGGCATCTATGCTTAAATAAAGAAGTTAAAGCCCCTAGAACCGATAATCAGGAAGAGATTTCTTTCTCGGCGAACACCCCAAATAAATATTTCTGCACATTCGAACAAGAGATTGCCGAAGCCATTCAAGGTAATGAATCATCCGAAATTTTACTACAAACCCATGGAATAAATAATACACAATCACTTTATCTAGAGCCAACAACTTCCAATGAAATTGAGCAAACTGTAAAACATTTGAAGGGCAAGTATACCACCGACGTTTATAACATATCCACTAATTTATTGAAAGAAATATATGCAGAAATAGCAATGCCCGTGGCAATAGCCATCAATAGATGCATAGAACAAGGAGTGTTTCCTGGATTGCTCAAGGTTGGTAGAGTTTTGCCCATACACAAGAAAGGCGATAAGAAAAACTGCTCAAATACTTTTGACATTGCTGGTAGAATGCTTATAGGTACAGACCTATAAGCGTTGTATAAGTTATATATCTGTACCCATAAGCATTCTACCAGCAATGTCAAAAGTATTTGAGCAAATCATTATGCAGAGGTGATAAGAAAAACTGCTCAAATACTTTTTACATTGCTGGTAGAATGCTTATAGGTCTGTGCCTATAAGCATTCTACTAGCAACGTCAAAAGTATTTGAACAAATCATTACGCACAGGTTGGTAAGCTATTTTGATCACAATGGATTCTTCAGGCCTGAACAACACGGCTACAGAAAAGGGCATTCCACTGCTAGTGGTTTATTACAAGTGGTAAATTCCACATATAAGACGTTTGTTGAGGGTAAGCATGCGGAACTTAACTTACTTGACCTATCGAAGGCTTTTGACTCGGTTAGTCATGACATATTAATACATAAGCTGGAGTATCATGGCGTGAGAGGACAACTCCTTAATTTATTAAAATCATACCTCACCGATAGACAACAATTGACGGAATGGAATAATACTACTTCATCCGAGCTTATGACTATCTCTCACGGGGTCCCGTAAGGGTCAGTATTGGGTCCTCTGTTATTTATCATCTATGTCAACGACCTCCTGTCTAATATTAGTGAAGCTCAGATATGTCTGTACGTGGATGACACATCACTACTAGTGCACGCATCAAATCCGTAGGAAGTGCAACAAAATTCTAAAGGTTGAAGACTGGTTTGCCGCCAACAAATTAAAAGTAAATATAAATAAAACACAAAGCTTACATTTCTCAACTAAGACCACTGATGAATCAACGGCAGTAAAAATTTCTGGGCATCACAGTAGACTCTCTTTTAACATGGCAGGATCACCTAAATGAGTTGGCTAATCATTTAACATATGCTCTTTTTGCCATCAGAAGACTGAAGCACAGCGCCGGTAAAGATGCTGCAAAGATGGCATATTTTGCCAACTTCCAATCTCACCCTCGGTATGGACTCATCTTCTGGGGAATGACAACTGGATCGCAGAGAATCTTCATCCTACAAAAACGAGCAATAAGATATCTCTGTGACCTTGAAAGCAGACAAAGCTGCAAAACACACTTTATTAATCAGAATATACTCACTCTCCTCTCACTTTACATATTCTGTTGCGTTACCTATGTCCATATCGACTTTTCTGTAATGGTATTATTGCAAATATACGTATATTATTATTATGCTTGATAACATGCATAGGTTTTAGTTCGCATTGTGAAAACTTCTATTCGAGGGCTGTATATTTACTTATTACATTAAAATATTTCGCAAATGAACATTTTTAAAGTTTCAACACAAGTTAAAGCACAGTTATTGAATAACTAGAATTACATGAAGCTATGTATTTATATTTTTCATGTCCTTAAAGTAAATTTTACCCTATTTTTCGGTGGCATTTTAAACAAAAAAAAAACGCACTACAGCTACTATTTATTAAAGAAAAAAAAAAGGACAAAACATATTGTTATAGTAACAAAACCAGTGAGATTGCAACCAGCGCACAACTATCAGATGTGACTGTTGATGTAAAGCAATAAAATACTTTTATATTGAACGTTTCTTTTTAGCTCTTCAAATTACGAATTTACAGCATTATTTTATATTTTGGAAAATATACCTAATATATATATATATATATATTCAAAAAAAAAACAGGCTTTTTCATGCCTAAATCCGAATAGAATTGTAAATAAATAACACCACGTCAATTTTAAAATCCTTCCTAATGATGTCAGATTATTTAATTTTAATTAAAATGAATTTAACAAACACACAAGTGTAAATATATATGTTTCCTAACAAGCATACATATATTACAGTATAGTCTATAGGTAATCTATTTTGTATTTACGGTTAATTTTGACATTGACATCCAGTGGCGTCCGTTCACGATCGACCGTAGATTCATACTAAAATAAAACAAAGACGAATCGAACTGAAATGCCTAGTTTGCAGTGAATCGCCCTGTCCCATGACCGATAGATTTTGTACTAATGATGACTTTATTGCCAAACTTAGTAACGTATAGTAGTTAGTCGTGTAATATTTTTTCAAGTGCAATCTTATTTTATACATCGTAAAGTTATATGATAGCGACATATACATTTATATATATATACATAAGATATATATATTATATATTTTGATATTACCTCATATTTTTACATTTTTCTCTTCCTTCGCTCCTCCTTGTTGGCTGGTGAATCTCCCCAATGGTAATTCGTTGTATTGCCTCTTTGGGGTATCGAAATGGTTAAGTATAAGTAGTCTGGTCTAATAAACATACGTGGGATGCTTCACTGACTACTGGATCTTTGATCAGAGCTACGCTTTTCAATTTAGGAAAAGATGCTTGCTACAAATACTTTATGAAATTCAATGTTGGACAATTAAAATGCTGCTAAACGTATACTTAAGAACATCCTGCATATTAGTTTAACTCTATCTTACTTATCATATGTCATCTTTTACAATTATGTTGTAATTTCTGTCCCTTGGAGCGAAAAGCCTAATATAAAAAAAAAATCCCATTTGAGAAAGTTGAACTTGATTTTTTTTAGCAAAAATACTTTTAATTACAGCTTAAATTGAGTGCAATTAAATTGTATCAGAATACTCGAACGAAATATTAAAATAAATAAAATGCAATGGTTTACTGAAAACAGCAGAATATTGACATTTAGCTCTAAGCCACAAATTTAATACTAATAAAAATCTGAAAAAAAGAAAGTGACGTGGTTCAGATTTGTTTTGTATACACCAAAAAGACACCAACATGAAACACTTTCAAAGACCATAACCAAGATCCAGGGAAAATCTGAAAACTCGTAAACGAGCAGATAAAGAACAAGCAAGGGATGAATAAAGAAATTTTAGAAATAACTAATAACACTTACTAGAAACTCGGTCGAAATGGCTAACGAATTCAACGAATTCTTTACAACCATAGGAAAAACATTGGCAGAAAAGCAAATTCAAGGAAATAATCGACCAACAACAACTACTACTAAAACGAGAATGCCACCTATTCAGTTTGGAAAAACAACAGAAAACGAGATATTGGCAATAATCCGTAGCATGTAAAATAATAAAAGCCCCTGGTTTCGATAATATCACTACGAATGTCATAAAAAATAACAAAACAAAATTAGCTCCTTTGAAATGCAGATTGGTTAATAAAACCCTAGAAGAAGGTATATGTCCAGACGACCTTAAGATGGCTTCAGTAATACCGTTATATAAAAAAAAGGAAGATCATGCGAATTAGAAGACTATACACCAATTTCTTTATTAATAACACTGAATAAAATTGTTGAAAAAGTTTTACAAGCTAGGATTATGGAGCATGTATAAAAATATAACATAATAAGTCCCAATCAGTATGCCTTCCAACAATCATCCTCAACAACATCGGCAGTATATAACTTAATAAATAATATAAAACACGAACTGGATGCCAATAAAACAGTGGTAACAATTTTTATCGATATGATGAAAGCTTTTGATGCCATATCTAAAGATAAATTAATCGAAAAATTGGAATGGTATGGATTTCAGGAAAAGGAGTTGAACTTGATAAAAACTTATTTATGCCAAAATAACCACAAGTAACAAAAGTAAACGCAGAAAGAAGTACCGTTATGTATGCTGAATATGGTCTGTCACTCCCAACATGAAATTATAAAATTGAAAAATACTAAGTGGTTTTCATTTATCATGACGCATTAAGTGTACGTTTGCTCACAACATTTATAATACCCATGTATAATCGGGAAAAAAATTGAACTGTGCAACATTGAATTTTATGAAACTCTTGAATTTTTTTGTCGAAAATGCTTCAAAGATGCACTTCCAGTGGAATTACCTGTAGAAACTCCTTTCATTTTATCTCGGATATCACGTGATCAGAGATTTATAGCTTTAGTACGTTGATGTTAATGACGTCAGGGTACAAAATGACCTTCGATTCAAGTTCATTGGTAATTGAATAGGGTAATAACTTTGTCCACGACTTGTTTGATGATTTTGAGAGACAATGGTTTTATCCGACTTATTGTATCATAAAATCTTAGCGCCTGTTGTCTCATATTCTAGGAAAAATGTTAATTTAAATTTTTGTAAAAGCTATTTTAACGAATTTCAAGGCAATAGTAATGATATTCATTATAAAAAAAATTAATGTCGATCAGTTATTTAATTCAATTGCAAGTAATTTTTTAATTAGTTTTGAATATTTTTTTTTTGGTTTCGATCAATACTGTTATTTATTTATTTTATTAGATATAATTCGTATAATGCCAATAAATTGATATTATTATTATTATTATTATTATATTAACCATCTAACATACTGTCATGAGCAATGCCTCCCATTATAGGTATTACTTCAAGGAACATAATGAAAGCCAGACAGCTACGATACCTTTGAAGAAATTTGCGACCTTCAACATGCTTATCGATGTGCTGCTGGCCAGAAAGAACTGAGAAATGATGGCGGTTGTGCACGCGCATTCAAAATTTGCTAGCTGTCAGGTTGTCATATGCCTTGTCATAACTGATACTCGTCCATAGCTTATGCTAACACACTGAAAACTTCGAAAACTGCCTATCAAAAACTAGTTTGACAAGAGCAAAGCTTGATGGAGCCATTGGCTAGAACGAACACAGAGAAGATGGATATTTCACCCAGTTAATTTATTTTGCGTCTCCATCCAGAACACTCACTTTGCATTATTTCGAAGCGGGCAAAAATGTCACGAAAGGCATTGCTACATTACATGCACAAAATACTAAGGTATGTAACATGTGTGGCAACCTGTACTGTCAACCGGAGATAAGGTATACTAGAGATAGTTAACAATAAACAGTTGCTACCCCTGTGCAATCTAGTGACCAATTTTGAAAGGTTTTGGTATCAATCCATAGAGGGTGCTCGCGTCACTAAGAGCGCGAAATTTAAATTGTATATCCTACTGTTTCCTTTTTATATAATTATTCTTGATATGATTTTCTTGGCCAACTTTTTTTAGGAATAGTAAATAAAAATCGCGAGTATTAGTGACCCAAGTTATCTTTAATTTCAGTAAATCATTTTTATTTTTCTTCTTGCCTGACGTTTTGACCACTTAGATCTTTTTCAAAGGTTAACTCTTATTCTATAGTTAACTTAAAAGAGTAGTCCACATTTTTCAATTAACCAATTGGTTTAAATTTCGTCATACATAATTATTTAGTAATGAGTTAAACTTTTTTTAAAAAAAAAAGGTTATTAAAACAACACCTAGGACTGACACAATACATTTTAAAAACACAGTTGTTAACAAACTAAAGTGCATCTACCCAAAAATATTTTTGAGTGTAGTATTAGTGGCGCCAATATCTAAATCAAAGATAATATATACCAAGGATATGGAAAACTTAATGATATAGTTTTGTGAGGGTGGTGGGAGATAATGCTTGAAGTGCCGATATCAACTCTTAGAGGGCGTTAATCGCTATTGGCGCGTAATTTGAATGCATTTTTGACGTTTATTGGTTTATTTGATAGTGTTTTTTTGCAATTTAAAGGTGGTTTAAATGCAAGCATCAGCTGCAAACATATAATAACATTAGTGCTGATAACAGTAAGCAATAATGATAATGTTGAAATAAAAGTGTTTTAATCATTAAAAGAGGTGAGACCTTTGGAAAGGGCGCTTTTAAGAATAAAAATAGTTAAAACCAGAGTAAATTTATTCAAGCTTAGGTATTACTAGCAATATTTAGGCTTAAATATTATTCAGTAATTTGCAACTTATACTTAACACAAATAAGTGTGGGGTAGGGGTGTAAATAAAGTTATCTAAAACGAAATCGAAATTCCTAATTGCTGATGGTAGGTGGTACTATATGATTCTGGTGCGCATCTGATTCCAGAATGGATTCCATGTATCCGAAAGTTTTCTATCCAAATTGACTAGAAGTTTATTTTAATGTACTAACATTCTTTAAATAATATATTATATTGCCTTCCTGCAACAACAAAGATAAACCACTTGCTGGAGTTAATAATTAAAACACGTATTTCGTTACTAATGTTGGCATTTTATCCTCTTTCACTTGGAGTGAAATTGTAGACTGATATTTAGTGACAGTTCGCGTAAAAATTAAATAATATAATAAATATCGACGACTGATTACATTCAGCAAATTCGAACAAAAATCAAATTGCGAGCGTTCCTTACCTCATGTTATTCCCAACTTACACGTTTACAAGGCAAATGAAGCTAAAAAGAAGTGGGATTTCACACATCCGCAAAGCAAAATTCTAAACCGCATCATGTATTCGAACCATTGCATGACACCTGATTACCTTAACCATATGCAACAGTTTAAACCGATTTAAACACAATATCAATTATCTAACCATGTAGGCAATCCTTTTCCACTTATTTCATAAGCTATAGTGGAACCCAAAATGAGAAGTATAATATGTCGTCATATCCGTTTTGTGCGCTGAATCGTCGGAAGAGTCTATTATACTACTTTAGGGGCGTTTCTGTCACTTTGACAGAAGTATTTAATGTAATTTCTATCGTAAAGAAAAACTACCCCCAACCACTGATGACTTTAGTTCCTCTATTTCTACGTAGACATTACGATGAGAATATGTACTGTGTTTTGGGTTCACTCTACATCTGAGGAATTGATATTTATACTTTTACCCCTATGGAAGGGAAGCGTCGTAGGTTGTCATATGTAAGTTAGACAGGAGTTAGACAGAGGTGATCTAAATTCACGACTTCAGGAAAATATATTTTTATGAAACTGTCATTTAAAATACGTAGCTTTCATCTAATTCTAAATGCCAACATGACACTTCGATTAAATAGAAATGACTAGAATAAAATAATCAGTTTTGCTCTAGAATAATGAATTTTCTTAAAAGAGGTGCTACTTATTAATGAAATTAAATAAATTTATTGAAATGGTTAAATTAGAAACACAAGCGATTTTTCACTCTAGAATAAATGGTGATTGTGGTGGCATACTTGCGCCTAAATTATATGCAATCTTATTAACATATTTTTTGAAAATTCCTTTTCTTGTATGTACTCAACTTTATGTATTTGTACATGTTGACTCCAGCGCCTCTGAGGATTGATACCTAAACTACTTCTCACGGAGGGGAAAACGTCACGATTTGTCTAATTCAAGTTGGACACGGATGCTGTCAATTCCATAGCGTCAAAATTTCTTTAAATTTTCAATTTAAAATTGCGATTTATCGGCCCAAAAAATAATGCGTATCACACAGCCAAAAACTCTTTTGCGACTACTTACAAAGCCTACTCATACTCACGCAAATCTATAGTGTCTAGGCTAAAGATACAAATAACTATTCATTCGTTATGTTGACATTGAATGACAAGAAAAAGTAGGTAACTCTAAAATGCAATGCAGATGTGACTGCTTGTTGAAATTTGATAGAGTGATTGTATTTGTATCAGAGTGTGGCCATACATGGTATCGTTTCTGATTGGCTTAACAAGTCACGTGGTAAAATTCGCCATTTAGATTCAAAAATTCGACTTTTTAAATGTCGTTTTTCATCAATTCCTGTATTTAAACATGTTATACAGAAAAGAGCAAGAGTTAGTCAGGTTCAGCAAGTGTGTGTATTGAAACCTATCGAGGTTAGCAAGAATTCTCGACTCGTCTTGATAAGCAACGAACCAAGACAAGACGAGAGTTCTTGTTATTTCTCTTTTGGATTTAATAGGTATAAATATATTGCTTTAAAGATCAAAACTTTTATTTATAAACACTAATTGATATCAACAAAAATATATATTTTTATTTTCATTTTTTAAGGTATAAAACTTGTTATTTACGATTTTTTTATTATCTGCACCTATTACATATTGAACTGTTATCAAACTTTTTGTTTTATAATTTCGAAATATATAATATATTTACTTTCAAATTTCACATAGATACAAAACTTGCTTGACGCTACATTACAATTCGTATACACACAACAACTCATCACTACTTTTTGTCATATTTACTACCACCTATTATTTTTCGCACGAAAAGTCCCTAACAAAACTATAGCATATTTGGAATTTTAATAGCGGCAAGTGGGCGTGGTTTCTCCTATGGCCACACTCTGATAAATACAGTCACTCTAAAATTTGGTAATAACCATTCATATAGCCATTTTTCGATCGTTAATGTTCCTGAACTGTATTTTTGTACTTGAAATCGTGCGTTTTATTGTCGAAACTATGAGATTTATTTATCGTTAACCTTAATTCGCAAATAATTTTCGTCTATGTTTGAAATTGAGCCAGGACTGATTTTAAAGACGTATTTGAGGAGAGTGGATAAGTGTGTGAGTGATAATTAACCTATTGTCCTAGCAAAAAAAATATAGAGGTTATGCTCACCGTCAAATCCTTTAACAGTTATTTGCACCAGTTTTCCCTAACAACAAACTTAGTTAAGTAGAAGCTCAGCTTAAGGTGAACCTTAAAGTGAGTATGTTTTGTACCGTCGAAACTATGAATAAAGCTTAGTATTGAAAACGGATGGCAACAGTGTCAGACAGTGTGAAAGTGACTTGTAACTTGTAAGTTTTTGATAGAAACACACAGAAAGAAGGAGAATGTTGACTTTTAATTCTTAATACGAGTTTTCATTATTGTTGTCAGGTCAGTCTCAAAAATATTAACAGCTGATTCATAAAAGCAACACTATTGTTGCTGAAAATTTGTTGTTTAATTAGATAAAACATAACAAATTGTGTGCATTGGTGGTCATAGAAATTGTTATTTCGTCTTAGGTTACATGGAAAACTTAAAATTATTTTTTATACCTACTCACACATTAAGGATATTCAATTTCAGCTTCAATCAGGTTTAGTATAAATAATGTTGTACATTTGGTTACCCTAAATCGCCGGAAAAAAATTTAAGTTCGTAACGTATGAAAATATTCTGACTAGGACTAGGACTAGGAACCAACATCTCAACTAGGGTGTGAACCTGAGGTTATGTACCCTTTCATCTCTGATAAGAGCGGCACGATCAAGCCGCTGGGGGTGGGTGTTCGGAAGTAACTTAAAATAAGTTACTCTGCAGGGGGGAAAATATTCTGCCCTTTCATTTACTTGTGGGTATACCACAGAAAATTATATTTAACTCGTCCAATTCATCATCATCTTCAAACATTATGTTATTTATTAAGATATTACGTGCCATTTTGTTTCAAAAATGTACAAATAATAAATATCCCGACAACAATAAATAAAACACCTCGAAAACACCGTAATGCAACAAATAAAAGTCTTCTTTCACTTGCCGCAATACTTGTCATTTGAAACCAAAGGTGAGGTTAACTGGATCTTAAGCCGGGCAAATCTTCGGCTTATTGTGAATAATACTTAACTGGTCCTTAAACAGTGGTGCAAAATGAAATCATAGTTTAGGATCTACTTAAGTCTTAAGTTAAGCTTAAGTATAACCGGTGCAAATAGCCGTAAGTAACAGTTTCCAAGTTCAAAATTTTGACATGACAACACATGAATTAATGATTTTTGACGTAACGAAAAAAAAAAATTATGAACATTTTTGTTGATATTTGAGACAAAAGACAATTTAGATTTAAATTGCACTACCAGTCGTATAAAACCACAATTTACTAAAATCATCAAACGAGTGATTTTGACAATTTAGAACAGGAGGTTGGATTATGTGATTTTCGAAATAAAATGAGTCTTCCTTGCAAGTTTAATTATTGATTACTTCAAGCAAAGAAAACATATAGTAACACACACTGATTGGGTAAACTGTGAATAAGTTACGAAAGAATAGATGGAATTCTTGACCATTATCGATACCATTCGAAGATATATCACTAGGCAATTCTAACTTATACGAATGTATTTATTACGATATTATTAAAAAAAAAAAAGAATGAAAAAACCTTGTCTGTACTTCTTTGTTTATTTAGTTTTTACTATCTTCTTTTTTTTATATGTAATAATATATATTATAGATAGATTATTATATCTCACTTTGTACCTTATACATAAAATATATTTGTACATAATATTATACAATAATATGTTAATAATGTTGGTTTTATTTGGTGTTATTAGGTGTGGTTAGTAAGATATGGGATTTTTTTGTTTTTTTTTTTCTTTTTTTATATATTAAATATAATAATATATTAATGTTACTATAAATAATTCACGATATTAATGTTTTCTTCGTCGCATATGAAAAGAAATGCATTTTTATATTTCCGCAATTTTTATCCCTTTAACAATTTAAAGGTGTATTTCTTTCAAATAGCAAAATGAATCGCTTTTTTGTTATTCTCGATAAAAATAAGAGATGATTTAAATTTTGTTATTTCACTAATATTAATTCTAAAGTAATTTAAATTATAATATTATTTCAATTTTGGCGTCGATAGAATCTTAATGATAGTTATAATAGATTTATATATAATGAATTGATTATATTGAATATCCCGGGTATATTAATATGATATAATGATATATAAATATATTGACACTATGTGATATACATATTTTGCAAGAATTAAAAGTAAAATTTAAATGAAAAAAATGGTGCTAAGCAACCTATATATAAATATATATAATTCTATATATTAAAAAAAAATAATATTATTGAATAACGTACTAATGATTGTTCTTATTTTTTTTTTTTTGTTTTTAATAAATTTAATCCGTACACATAGGAAATAATTTTTACATAACGAAATATCTAATGTTAGTAGTATCAAGTGCAATATTTAGACTATTAAGTGACTTTTTTTCGCTTACGATAGTCTTTCACAGAGCGCCAAATTCGAATTTAATGTTTCCTGTGTAAATTAACATTATTATTAAAATATTTTAATGATTTTATAGTAAAGTTACTTTGTTTCCAAATCCTTTATTATATAGTGAAATCGGCTTAGCAGTGCACGTGAATAATGACGTAGTTATTGCCAATAGGTTAAATGCGAATCATAAGAAATTCATAGTCAATTATATTCTATTAGAGACATTTCCTATTTTCAGATGACATAATAGATCATATTATGTTTTATTTCCTAAAATATACAGTTTTTTTTAATCCTTACAGACTAACTTTTTTATTTGAAGTGATAAACTCCAACAGCAACATTTTATGTTTTAATCTGTATCGTTGATGTTTGTTCAGCAAATGAACAGTTTGGGCGTATTCTCACCAGTGGTGTAGCGCAAAATCTTTGGGTCCCCCTGCAGAGTTTTCTCTACAGCCCCTTTCCTACTGCTGTATATCTGTAAAATATTGCTAACAAGCATATCCGAGGGGCCCTCAGATGGCTGGGGCCTTCTACGCCACTGGTGCTCACGTACTTAGGCAGATGCTGTTTTACTGATATGCTTTCGTATTTGAATCAGCATGCATAACTTAATCACACACAAAAACTACGCTATTCAATAAATACTGATAACGACAAAGGAGACCACTTGAACAATACAGTAGTATAGCTACCCTTGCTAATCACATTCATCAAGTTAAGCGATGTAGACCTTTGCCTGTGAGATAAACTCAAATTTTGCTTCCTTTCCAGCAGTAGGCTTAAAAAAATTAAGATAGTAATAAAATTAATAGATATACTTTATCTATAGGACACGTAAATTACCTAGGTTAAAAGATAAAATGGATGTAATATGTACTTAACTAAGAAAATTGACAAATAAGTTCAATGCAGTGTTGCCAGATGTCTGATAGCTACTGAAATAATATCTTTGTATATACCAACACCGTATTAGTTTAGCTTAATTTAATTCTTATTGTCACGAAATCGGACGTTGATTGGTTAAACAATAAATAGAAATTTGTGGGAGAAAAGAAAAAAAAGGACTTTATCATCTTGTCTACTCTTTTTCCTGTATATGCTGTGTAGGTCAAATTTGTCTCCTTTTAAAGTTTTCACGTGGATTTGTGAAGATTTTTGAGAATACAAACAAAATTGTTTTCTTCAAGTGCTACATTTTTGCCTTTTTTTGCGAATTCTTAGACCTTCAATACTCTCAGATTGCGCACAATTTTAAACCACCAATATGGAGAAAAATAAATATCATTATCTCTTGTGAATAATCTGGTTCCTCTTAGCAAATGAATAAAAAAATGTTTGCAAAAGCTTCAAACACAACGGCTTCTCGTAATAACACAGTCATGATCTTTTCAAAATAATATTTTTTTCATTTTTTTAGTTTTATAACTACATTACTGCTGATTATTTTATATCATTTTTTGCCATTTGTCTCAAAACAGCTGCCCAAGTAAAGAAGCTCGTATAATATTTTTTATTCAGAATTTGCTTCTCTTAAATTATGTTAAAAAAAATACGACATTGCCTTCTGCAAAAATGTAATTTCAGCAGCTACCAGGATATCTAGCGACACTACAATTGAGTTGATTATCAATTTGTAGTAGTAATTGTCCGTAAATAGATGTATTAATCTTAAAAACAGGAGTTTAGAACTTCCTAATTTTTTTTTTTATTTATTTTGTAATGAAATTGTATTAGTTTATTAGTCGCTATAAATAAAACCCTAAAATTAGATAGTATAATACTAAAAAAAAAAAAAAATAAGAAATACTAAACTCCTGTTTTTACTTTTATTATTCTTTGGACTCTTGGAATACCAGTCATAAATGGCCAGCTCCTTCTTTTTAAATGCTCTAAGCCCAATCTTGTAATCCAAATGCTATTATTTTTTTTGTTATATTTTCAAATTAACATTATTATATTAAAAAATAATTACTAATTTTAAATTACATTAACGGCAGGAAATGTTTACATTGTGTACCATTCTTTTTAATTTTTTGGGTATGTGCAAAAATAAATATCTATAGTATCTAGTATCTATAATAAATACCTAAATACCAACATTACACGCATTTACGTTAATTATGTTTGCTATGGTTGCTGCACCCGGTATATAAATCCATTTAAGGAAAATTATGTAAATATTAGTAATGACTAATATCTGGTTTCGTACGTATTTAATTACTTATACAATGATATAACAGATTCTGTGTGGACTAAAAGTTCTTTTCAACCTTCAATACAACTAATAATAACCTCTTTTAGCATAAGCATAGATTGGAAACAATACAAACAAAAATATATTTTTTATTAATTAAAAATAAATAAAAAATATATTTTTAATTTAATTAATTAATTTAAAAAAACACGTTCAAACATATTTTTTCATTTGCTTTTTCCATTATTTTTCGTTTCTGATTTTCGTTCTTTTCTTGGACTATGATTCACGCTATGCACAACGTTCAAAAAATTTCACTTTTGAGATGTAAGAGGTAATGGTTACTTTTTAAAATTATTTTGATATTACATAGGGTGTTCCAAAAGCCTTAAAGGTATCAAAGTTGTTTTTTTTTTTTTCTTTAAAATGGAATCCCCTGTATATTATTGCAGTTTTGGATTCTCAAATAAAAATAAAAGTGTTTTAATAAGATTTATTATAATACCTAAACCTTACGAATTTTTTAGAAATCTTACCTTTTAATTTTAAAAATGAATACTTTTTATGTAACCGAAATTTACAGTAAACTGTAACATATTTTATTTTATAATTCAATTATAATAATCTTGCCATCTTGTATACAAAAATTAGAACTAATCAAATAAGAATTCTAAGTAGCTTAATTAATTTAAATATAACGCTATATTTTTTTTTTAATTGTTTAACTTGCCAGCAAATATATATTTTCTTAATCGAATGGTATTTATGTCTTAAACTTTAAAGTCTTCGCGTGTTTACAGAATACGTCAAATAATCGTTACTTGCATCATTTAATATTCTTTAAATAAAAGTTCTAATGTATCTAGTTGCCTATGACTATGGCATTTAGAAATGTCAAATACATAATTGATTTAGTCTATCACTTTAGCCTACAAAGCCTGTTTTTGCTATAGTGTTTTCTTTTTTCGTAGTTTTTTACAACACTTCCTTAAACTGCTTCAATAGTATCTCAAAAACGACTGATTTATTTTAGGAATCCTTCAAACATAAACTTAACAAACAATTTTGATGGTATTCTCCAAGCGTAATAATCATATCGATACACTTTTCTTTTCAATAAATTCTTTATTTCGACTAAATAATACGACAATCTTATTCAAATAATAACGATCTAAAGTTTAAAAAAAATAATAAGTAATCACTACAGCAAAAACACACTTCGCGGGCTAAACTGACAGACTGAATGAATTACCTGACATTTCTAAATACCATGTGCAACTAGATACATTAGAACTTTTATTAATACTATCTTCTTTTGTTGGAATATGGCTGCTAATCAAATTCAAAAGACAATGCAGGTTACGTTTCGGTTTATTTATAAAACCTTTTTCAAATCTTATATCTTAATCCACATTAACATTTTATACAGACTGATTAATCAACATAGCTTTGCGTCATAATACATATAAAACATTTTAAAATTGTAAATGGGAGAACACAATGTACAATACTGAGTACATTTACAATTTTAAAATATTTTACATATTATGACACGACGTACAACTATGTTGATTAATCAAAGTCTATATAAAATGTTAATGTGGATTAAGATATAACGTTTGAAAAAGGTTTATAAATAAACCGAAACGAAAGCTACATTACTTTTTGAATTTGATTCCCAGCCATATTCCAACAAAAGAAAATAGTATTAATAAACTTATTAGTAGCTAAAAAAAATACCAGAAG
Source organism: Protaetia brevitarsis (assembly GCA_004143645.1). Lineage (NCBI taxonomy): Eukaryota > Metazoa > Arthropoda > Insecta > Coleoptera > Scarabaeidae > Protaetia > Protaetia brevitarsis. Next base: position 1,157,370 of record RXPK01000262.1, on the reverse strand, counting down.
GTAATATTAGAACTTTTAGTTAGAAAAGACCAAATTGTGCAAAAACGATTAAGCTTAATCTATGAATACCATTAGATAAGTAATGAAAATGTACATTTGGTGGTAAGTTAAGAAATATGGCGTTCTATTTAAATTAATCCCTTTATAACCACTTAAAGTTCTTATTCGATGGCAAGTTTATTAAAATTGTATTATAAAATATCAGCTATTGTTACACTTCACTTAAAACTTCGCTTACATACTTCTTAAGTATTTGAAACATGAAACTTATGTTTGACCAAAAATTATTTACTAATCAAGCTGAAGTTGAAAATTTCAAACAGAAATTTAAACAAATTATGAAAGAAGAGGAATATACGCCAGATCAAATTTATAACTGCGACGAAATTGGGTCTATAGTATAAGATGTTGCCATCAAAAACTTTAGCTGAAAAAGATAAGCATGCTGCAGCCGGTTACAAAAAAAAAATTAGGATCGGGTAACAATTTTTGCTTGTGGTAATTTTTTCAGGACGGCATAAGCTGCAATTGATGTGCATTGGCCAATTGGAGAAACTTATGTTTGTGATTTCCACAAAACTCAAATTATTTAGAAAACCTTAAGGTTTAGATATTATAAGCCTTATTAAAACAGACACTTACTTTAATAGAACAATCCAAAGATGCAATAATATACAGGGAGTTCCATTTAAAAAAGACACAACTTTTAAGGCTTTTGGAACACCCTGCATAATATGAAAATAATTTTAAAAAATAACAATAATAGACATCCATGTATTAATATCAATTTATTAGCATTATACAGATTATATTATATTACAATTAATTAAACAATTTTAAACCAAAAGTAAGGTTCTTGTCACTTTGACATATCTTGTGAAACTTTTTGAGCGTTGCATATTTTGACTGCAATATTCCGTGCCGTATTGGGTAAATACCCTGTGTAGATGTTTGTAGAGTCCGTTGCAATAGAGAATGGTACATAACGTCATATGTGCAGTGAACGAATATTGGTAGCTGATGCCTCGTTGCTAGGTAACAGACAGTGGTAGCTGGTAGTGAGGCGTAATTGACGTCAGGCTTCACGCAGATTTTTGTGACGACATGTACCATTCTCTATTGCAATGGACTTTAATAGAACATGTATGCCTTTTCAAAAAAAAAAATATCTAAATATAAAATTATACACAACTCATTTTTTTAAAAAAAAATACGATACCAGATTTTTACATTTAAACACCAACTAAATATAAATGATAATGACTATATACATAGCTGCCTAGAAACTAAATTTTTCTTCTTACAATATGATTTTATATTATATGTTATTAGTTTAATATTTTGTATAGTTTTTTCACTGTTATTTCTCATATTTCGTATAAAAATAAATACATTTCTTCAACTTCAATGTATCAAACAAGAATTAACTATAGGACAGCACTCAGAGTTTCAAACTCACAAGCTTTGGATTATGAGATGGGCCCCTAACCTACTGGCACTATTGCAGTATTGGTAAGAACATTTCATATTTGGGTATATAAATACGTTAACCGCTAAACTATTTAAATATGCGCTAAAAACAAATGGCTGGCCATCTGTGGTTAATATTTTAGGAGGTACCAACACTGAAGTTAACTTTTGGAAGTACTAGTCTATCACTGTGTATAAAAAGTTGACCTATGTCAGGGTTTAAAAAAAAAAAACTTAAACTGCATTATTTTATCACTTTAGTATAAACAAGGATCATTAGCCATTTATTTTATTTAGTAGAGTAGAGAATTCATGCTATGATTATTACCACTTGACCGGTTTTATTCCTCATATGTTTAATGCATTTAACCTATTTCTATCAAAAGTCAAAGGTTTCCATATAATATGACAGCCTTGGATAAGATAATGTCATACTGCATTAATGACGTGCATAGATTCTATGACGGATTTCACTCTATTTATTATACATGGGTATCAAACATTAATTCACAATTTGGACGCTTAAAAAAAACATTTTCTTTTTTCCTTTATTTAAGGATAAAACTTTGAGATGTCTATCAGAATATAAACAAAATAAAAAAAAATAAATGGGTTGCGGTAGATTAATATTATAACAATAAAAGTAATGTTAAACGTAAATATCATAATTTAGAATTAAGTTTTTTCTATTCAAACACGATATTAATAAAATATATTCATTGCATTGATAAATAAACATTTCGATATACCATTCGACTCTGTTACTATTATTATAAATGCACATCTAAGTGAACATAAAAACTTATTTTGTAATTATTGTTCGTTTCTCATTTGTACGACATTTGCATCATTTGCTTAAATCTCATATTTTACGTCGTTACATTAAATTATATTGTGAAAATTGTTAATTAAGTTAGTTTTGTATCGGTAACACAATATTTAACACTATTCGCGTCATTTTTGTATAGTTCAAATACGGCGTGTTGTTACTTAAAGGAAATAAAACTCATAAAAAGAGGAACTTCGATTGCTGAAAATTAATTGATTAATTTCTTTTTTCTTATCGAATAATCTTATTACTATTACGACTATGAATTTGTTGCATTCACTTCTGCATTTACTACATTGTATTTTATTAATTTTTATTATTAAAAATGGTGTGTTAACAAAATGTTGTTTTGTTTTATTCGTCTTATTTAAACATCCTATTGAAATATTCCCACAAGTTATTCTATCAAGAGAATGACTGATTAATTCAGTTCTCAATTAAATTGTAGGAACTAAAAGAGTATGATGGTATCTACAAGAACAACGCAATTTTTTTTAGTATCTCGCACCTTCGATTTCAGGGTACAGCCTCCTTCAAACTAAATTTGAGAGGCATACCTGTCATGCATATTTAAGGTAGATATTTTAAACTACAGGCCAGATCATGAATGTTTGTAGTTACGTCATATTTGCTTATGACGTATGCAGCGTCTGAAAGAAATTCAGGCACACCAACATTGTTTACAATGAACTGTACGAAATGACAATTGTCAAATTTAATGAGGTTATACGCAGTTTTAATAGATTTTCTTTTATAACTGAAAGGATTGGTTCAGTTTTTAGTCAACGTTGCGTTTTAACAACAATCATGAGTAATGCAACTAATAGGATTCTAAATAGTGAACTTTTCTATTGACAATGCTTTCGTGATCAGCCTAAGCTTATTATTAAATGTGTTCTCAATGAAATAATGTATTACCGCAATAATGTAGTTCTCATATCAAAAACCTATTTGCAAATCAAAATGTAGAAAATATTCAAGCAACATAAAAGTATTTAGTTTAATATACGTTACCAATGATTAATTAAACGAAAGATGATGTTTTTATTTTATGTAGCAAACATAAATTCTGTACAATGGTATATACAAACAAAATATTGCAGTAAATTAAATTAAGATATGTCAATATTGAAAGAAAAGAATAGTGAAATTAAAAATATATTTAATTTGTGTCTTTGCTCTCATCTTCTGATCCGCAATTAACTGTCAGAACAAAGTCATGTTTGCTTCACATTCGTACCACTCTTTAATTATTTTCCCTGTGTGATTTATGCAATTTTGCCAGGAGTCTGGTGTACAGCTGTCCAAACTTTCTTGCCACATTCCCAATACTTGTTTATCGCCATAACCATCCTGACCAATATGGTTATTATAATATCCTTTCGCATGTGCCCATATAAATTCGATAGCATTGAAATTGCAGCGATATAGAGGAAGTCTTGAAACTTTATGCCCATGTGCTCGAAGTAATTCATCAATAACATAAACCTTAACCATAAATTACTTTACGAACATCCATTTTATTTCTCTCTGACACATCACATGTTTTGGGCATCAATCGTGGCTTGTACAGGGCTGTTGAAACACTCGATGAAGGAACAGCAGATATAGCTTCCTTCTTGCGTTTTGTGTTGTAGATGATACCCATAGAAATGCCCAAAGCATTTGCAACTCTCTACAATTTGTAAGTTTTAATTTAATAATAACCAATTACAATTTACCTCATGGACCGCATCAACGGAAGAGGACTTCCATTTCGCTTTTCCTCCTCGAAATACACTAGTAAACCAACCAACTCTTAGCAACAAGAACTAAGTCGTTTACCAGGCATCTTGAACTGTAACCTAAAAAAATGGTTTAAGTCTTTGTATGTTTCTTTAACACCTCTAAACTTACCACAAACTAAACGATTTACTTCACTATAACCGATCATTAATGGAACGGAACATTGACCACACGACTAGCAGATGAGTTGACTGCATGCTAAGAGGCAGAGTGGTCTATGCCAATATGCTAGATAAAAATATCGCCATGAGGACCACTAGAGGGTGTCCTCAAGGGAGAGCACTGTCACCACTGCTGTGGAGCTTGGTCGTGGATGATCTCGTCAGATCATTAAACGACAAAGGAATATGGACGGAGGGGTACGCTGATGACATTGTCATCGTAGCTAGGGGAAGTTCCCAGCGTGTGCGGGCATCATGCCGTAATGCACTGCGAATGGTGAGGAATGGTGCTTTCACAAGGACTCTCAGTTAATCCACAAAAAACAAAGTTGGTTGCCTTTACCAACATGAGAAAACTCAATGACCTAGGTGGCATTAGACTGTTTGGGCATGAGTTACAATTAACCAAGGAAGTAAAGTATCTGGGTGTTACCCTTGATGCGAAACTGAGCTGGAAAAATCACTTAGTTAAAACAACGACCAGGGCCACGCAACTATTCTGGCGCTGCAGAAGAGTTGCTGGCTAAACCTGGGGATTAAAGCCGAAGATGATCCATTGGCTATATACTGTCGTGATAAGACCAGCGATAACATACGGTGCAGTAGTCTGGTGGAGGAGGACAGAAGTGTCCTCCGCAGCGAAGCTACTAACCGCTGTTCAGAGACAGGCATTGCTGGGTATCACTGGTGCAACTAACAGTACAGCCTCTTTGGAGAACATTGTGGACCTCCCCCCGTTGGAACTCTATGTGAGAGCGGATGCAATGAATGCGATCCTTAGACTGAAAGGCAACAACCTGTGGCATCCCAACTTCAGGGAGGGAGGACACACTTATACTACGGGCACGTTGCTGGACGGGCCATTACTACAAATGCCCACGGACAGCATGGCACCCGAAATTATCTTCACTGAAAAGTTGAAAATCTCCATACCGAACAGAGACCAGGCACGTAGTGAGATCACTGCTAACGAAAACTGATACACGGATGGATCCAACTCCAGTCAGGGAACAGGAGCCGGTATTTGTGGACCCAGTCCTAATCAAAGGATATTCATAAGCTTGGGGAAACATACAACGGTCTTCCAGGCAGAGGTATTCGCCCTTGCAGCCTGTGCAGAAATGATTGCAGAAGGGGGCTACATGAGGAGGAAAATTAATATAATGACTGACAGCCAGGCTGTCATTAAGGCAGTCTCAAACCCTGTAACTAGGTCAAAACTAGTTAGGGACTGCAAACAATCCGTCAATGCACTGGCACGAGACAACACGGTGTCTCTGATTTGGGTGCCGGGACATGAGGATATAAAGGGCAACGTAATAGCCGATGAACTAGCCAAGGAGGGCTCTAAGAGACACTTCATGGGCCCAGAGCCCGTATGTGGGTTTACTAAGGATTCCGCAAGAAGGGAGATCTGGACCTGGTTAGATAAAGAAAGGAAGGTCGACTGAAAGTCAACTCCATACCAAAACGCTGATAGGGGATGGGGATGGTAGTTTCTCTGATAACCTACTCAAGCGCAGTAAGAAAGAAGTTAAAACCATTACTGGGTTGGTAACTGGACACTGTCCTCTGAAAAAGCATCTATACAACACAGACCGTGTAAGCGAACCGTGGTGTAGAAGTTGCGAACTACAGGAGGAAACGAGTTTACATGTAATCTGCACATGTGAGGAACTAAAGGTACTCAGGCAGAAATATTTCGGGAGAGATCTATTGAAGCCCTCGAAGGTCCTCAAGTTTCCACTGGGCAAGATACTGGGCTTTATAGAGAACACCAAGCTGCTCGAGTGGAAATAAGAGAATCAATAGGGATGGTACAATGAGCACCAAGCTCAAGTGCCCACCCTAACTTGAATGAAATGAATGACATGAAGGTAATAAATACAGGCTGTAAATTTAGAATAAGAAAGTTACTTGCCTTTAAAGACAGCGAAAATTAAAAGTATGTTTTTGTATAATTTTTTGCATTGCTTTCATTTTATTGTCAAGTGTAATGCTTTAGTTTAAAAAAAAATATAATTTAAAATATCTAGCTTAAATATGCATGATAGGCGTGCCTTTTAAATTTTGGTCTACATTTTGAAGAATAGTTAATTATCTCGTAAACGAGTTGAGTAAGGCATAAGAATCACCAACTTGCCTTTATTTGGTCTGTACTCTCAAAATATGTCATAATATACAGGCTGTTCCGTTTAATTTTTCACAACTTTGGTGTGTAATTTTTCTTTGAGTCACTCTGTATGCTTTAAAATAATTTTGAAATGAACTTGTATAATCATTAACCAAAAAAAAATTGAAAATATGTTACCGACGCTAATGTAGTGGCCCATCCTGTATAGGAATTGGAGCAACTAGTGCTAGCGAACATGTCAATCTAATAATAAAATACAAACGTATGTCGGCACTAGCGGAAGTTAGTTTTATAAGTTTATATATTCATAGTATCAGGGGCTGGTGTGACTGGCGACTGTGGAAATCGTGAGCTGATATCGTTCACTCTTAAGTTCTCTGATTCACAACCAAACGAAGAATGTCGCTAGGTGTAGTAACTTTTGCGACAATATATACAGATGTCAGGTATGTACAGAAAATCTCATTTTCCTATCCTCGCCTTTTTTTTAACGGCGCACCCGGTATAGCTAAAACATTACACTTTCGTGCGGAGTTTAGAGACATTTTACAAAACATTAAAAGTGAGCACTTTGGTCGCACTCAACTTGCTCCGGCCTCCCCCATGGAAAATTGCATTTCCAAAATTCTTCACGTTCAAACTTGTGTGTCGTGGCCGGCTAAAATACAGTGGGTGTTAGAATTTGAATTGTAGAAAAAAATGATCATAAAAAAAAAATGTCCCCCAAATCATCACGTTTCATCGAAACGTCACCATCAAAGCCGCCAACAAATATCACACACCCCCACGCTAGAATTTCCTACTGTTCCTCGAAAATCGGTAATGCAATCCTTTTAGCGTCAGTCTGCCAAAATGCGCTACAATCTATCTTCTTGTTTGTTTCAGACATGAAGTGCTACAAGGTATCGCAACTGTTCGAACGCGTTGGCACCATGGACGAGAGGAGGAGGTGCGTCCTGTGCGGGAAAATAGTTAGCAACACTAGGAATCACTATTTACGGTCCACTTCCCCGGACAGTACAGCTGTTCCTACTGCCCGGTCCGTGTTACACACGCAGCGACACCTTACTGCTGCACATGCGCACAAAACATCCAACGGTTGCTTAGCAATTAAGATACGGCGATTACTATTGAGATTATTAGAGAAGAACACAAATCACATACATAGTAGATGCGTATTTCAATGGAATGTACACTCAATTCCAAAAATAATGACATAGGGAAAATAAGCCATATGGAAATATACATCTACCCACACATTATTTTTACATTTAATCCTTTGGCGGAAACATCTTTGTCGTATACTGTAAAGGGCATCTTCTGAGACGATGGCATTGTATTTTCAAGTACAAGAATGCGATAATAATAGCCTGTTGCTATTGCAGTTGCACTCTGCGCAGGTAACATCCGGCTTTGGAACTATCCTTATGCCTGATTAGGCCTCACTATTCCGCTTAACATTCTTTACACATCCATTTGTTTGTTTATTTAATTAAAGTAGATGTATTAGAATATTCGCTGAATTACTTTGGTCATTATTTTTTATGTTGATTGTACAATCCCTATATCGAATGGAGGGAGGGGTTGTACCGCGAAAAAAAAGGGAAAAGGGGGAATGGAACGCGTATAGGTTATGCAACCAAAACCACTCTGTTAGTATATATAATCTGGTCTTTTCGTCGTTAGATTTTAACATATTGCTGTGTACTGATGGTACCAGCATAAATGCAAAATGAAAAGTAAAAAAAAAAAAATGAAAATTTAAATTTACTAGCTCAGCGGATAAAAATAAAGGGCACAAAAGAGGACTTAACCTCAGGGTTATTTTCAGAATTGGGCTAATCATGAAAAATAAAATGCGGGTGAAAGTAATCAAAAATAAAAGAACTGAAATTTTGAATGACGTTAACAATCATTAAATTTATTTTTATAAAAAAAAAGAAAAAAAAACATTTAAATACAATTATGCAGAAATAAAACCATGAATTTAAGATTCTGGCCAAAAACAAAAACTGCATTAGACTCTACAATTACTAGAGGACAATTCAAAATCCTCTAAACAAAGCAAAAGACAAATTTGTTCTAGAAGAAAATCCTATTTCACAAAAAATCCACGTGGTCTCAAAATTTAAACCAAACAAAATTAATTTAAACGTGGAAAAGGAAGTATTAATAAAATTGAAATTTAATCACAAGCACAAAGCTTCTTTTCACCTAATCCGAGGTGATTAACAAAGAAAACTGATTTGAAAACTAAGAAACCGAAAAATAAACTCTTTAAACTAAAAAAAACAGTATCTTCTAGAACAAAATATAATAACTGATCTTACATCCGACATGTGTACACAACAAAAATACAACAGCAATTATTAATTAAAGAGTTCCTTGAAGGATGATAAAATTTCAAATTAAACGAACAACATTTTAAATAAAATGAAACTACCAAAAGTGGCAGCAAAGAAAATAAAAAACATGTACTTACTCCGCAATCTTTTCAACCTTTTAGGGGCCCAAACATCGCATACATATAACAATTTACAATTGCGTGCCAAAGCAGCGCATGAATCGCAAAGAAAATAAAAACTAGAATATTACAAAGAACTATATACAATACTGGTACAAGCAAAATGTACAACTGAATGAATTTAAATTTAAACAGAACAATTAAAATACTTCCAACAATCAAATCAATTAACAAAATCTTATCCAAAAATAAAACATTAATTTCTGAGAGAATTTCCCCGACGCATTGACAAAGATTGATCTCTAAAAATGAAATAACACCGAATTTACAAACCCCGGGGTGCCAAACCACAGCAATATGTTAAAACACACCGCATAAGACATAGCCAGAAGGTGTTGTCAGCACCCTTTGATTTATCGAATTTTCAATGACCTTAGCCATATTGAATCTTGGTAAACATTAGTTGACGTTTACGGGTACCACCTAACCTCACATTTAACATTTATTTTATTTAAAATTTATGTAGATGCATTCAAATTATTTAAACGTTTACAGAGATAGTTGTAACTTCACACCGAACCGGTTTTGTCCTGTATGTATAAGGTTTCGTTTCCTCAAAGTGGCCTTTAACACACAAGAACTTATGTATTTTATTCCTGAAATATTTTTTCTACGTGTGAGCAGATGAGGTTTCAAACTGCTTTTCTGTACACAAATGATGATTCCTTATACAAGAGAGTGTTTTTACAACTCAAGATCCGCTTCGAGTTGCATTTTGTTACGCGTTTAGTGCCTTCAGCAGCAACTGACACCCACGGAATTTTTTTATCTGACGTTTTTAGTCAAAATTTCTCTAGCAGACGTCACAATTCTCAATGGAATAGATTTCAACTTGAAAAGTCGTTGTGTGTTGGCCAAGGTTATAATATTTTTTTAACTCCTGGGTCATGTCAATAACTAGCTAACGAAGATAACTTAGTTTATCGAAACGTTTAAAAGAATAGAAAAGAAGAAATAAAAAATATGTAGTTTAAACAACTAATTAAAAATACGATCGATATTCTATGAAATTTTATTTTTGCGCCTCCGTCCAGAAACACTCATTTTGCAGTACTTGCAGTACACTCCTGCCTAGGCAGGCAAAAATGTCACTAAAAGTTGGCCACACTAGATTCCACATAACAGATGTGTAACAAATTGTCATTAAGCTATTGTTCAATCATGTTAAGATGAACTGGCGTCTCACAGTGGTTCAGATCGCGAAAAACGCGATCGAAATTGTTTACTCTTTAGTTTTAACAAATTTTACATTAAAAGTTGAGTGAGTTCATGTTTTTGGGTATGCTGAATCTGAAATTGTGCATAAAAAACCCGTATTTGTAAAACCTACCCTAAAATACAACCCTTAAATGCGAAAAATTGTTATCACTTTATACATGTACGAAGAATATTTTTTGTACACATTATACAGTTTAGTTTGCAAATTCGAAGTATTTGTTTGTTAAAAGCACCCCTTAATGCATTGAATTTGACATGTTTAGTAGTTTGTACTTGGTTAATAAAAAGACAACTCTTAAAACATCCTCAAACTCTATTGTAGAAATTTTTATCCAAAATACAAAATTAAGCCTTTTTGCTTCAGTAAAATGTTTTTATACATGAACAGCAACACCCTTAGTCAACACAAAAATTGGAAAGAAACAATTACATTTTATATTTTGTGAATAATTAATCAGAATCGGAAAAATATTCAGATAATATATCCAGTGCAGTATCAGCTTCCCCAATAATAACTCTACAATATCCGAACCAAATTGCCGTTTTCTAGAATCAGTTAAATGTTGTAAACTTAAATATGGATCAGAACTTAATATTAATGGACAAAACAAGTCCTCATTTGTATGCTCCCTTGATGATTTTCTCGTAAAATGTGTACGAAATTTTTTCACATCTTTGTTTTTTTGCTTCCTGTGCTACTTCTGACAATTCACCAATGGGTAAAATTACGTCTTTAATGACCGAAGCCCCATGAGACAAAATTTTATGTACTGAAATAGGCATATAATACCAATATACAATTCAACGTATTTTTGTGCTGTATCTAAACAATATTTTCGAAAATTATTTAGATTAATGTCAAGACTACAATTTATTGTTTTTAAAATTACTCCAAATTTATGAATTAAATCTTCATTGATTCCAGTTATTTCAGATGACAATTTAGGGTTTGCAAAAAATCGTCTAGCTGTATTGTCATCATTTGTTGTACCAAATCCTGGTTTAGAAACATCAACAATAAGTGCCATTTTTTCGCGAAAAGAGTTTTGAATAGTTAGTTTCCTAGTTTCTAGTTTGGGTTTGTCCGCTTGTATAACTTTCCACGTTTTTATATCTAATCTATAGGCTACGTGTAACGAGTACTCAAAAAATCTTATGTACGCATGTAAGACAGATAAGCCAAACTGAAATGTTTCTGGCTGTTCAGGAATATTTTGTACGTATTCCAAATTGTTCATTTTTGATATTGTTGCACGGCATATATAACATCTCATCCCAGAGGAATCAGCAAGAGCATTTTTCCATCAACCATAGTTAATTCTAGCAAAAATTTTATTGTGCATTTATCACACACAAAAGGTTCTAATAAATCGATTTGGTTAGATATATATATATTTTTTTCATTTTTAGCGATTTCTTCAGTTTCATGTACCAATTGCATTCTTAAAGGTCTGCAAAATTTAACAGAAGATGGTTGAGGATTTTGCCATAATACATGATTTTCATTGTCAATTAGCCTCAATGGCACTAAAGAAGTCATAAATATGCTGTCATCTTTTACAACTTCACTTTCCAATTTTTGTTTATATGTAGAAAACCCAGAACTACCTTCAAAGCCCCACTTGCAAATCAAAGTTAAGTTTGCATTTTCAGGTTTCACCACTTTTAAAAGACTTTCACAAGTTTTATTTAGTAAATTTTGCAAACGCACTTCACAAGTTTGCGCAGATATTGTAATATTTTCAGGATTAAACGTCTTTTTTGCTTTTAGAATATCGTGGTAACTTGGATATAATTGGCAACCACGTTTTAAAGTTGTTGTTCTTATAAGCATATATTGCTGCTTCGTAAAACCACCTGAGATAATAAATGATAAAGCCTCTTCAGGTGTCATGGCATTTTGTTCTTGTTCGGGACTCCTCCATTTTTCCATTATACGTTTGCCTCTAGTTGGTGTAGTTGAAGTACTTTCAATTATCAAATCGGCAGTACTTTTATCTCGACTTTCTCATAACTTTCATTGCAGTAGCATGGCACAAATTCTTTCCACGGAACTACTTTTTCTAGCTTCTCGGTTTTACGCCTTTTTATAACAACAGAAACTTCAGCAA
>RXPK01000262.1:1069760-1144738 GCA_004143645.1 Protaetia brevitarsis | reverse complement strand
TATGTGTTGAATTGCCTTTCTTATGAACAGGAATCAAATCTAGCATGTTCCAAAGATCCGGAAAAATCTCTTTTTATTGAAGATTGATAATTATTGACATGATCCCGCAAGCACAAATCTAGTATCTCGTATAAGAAAACTTGGTAATCCAACGTCTCCGGAAGTATGTTTTTGATATCTATAGAAACGAAGACATCTTAAATTTGTTTTTCATTCACGGGGAATGTAATAAACTTATAAGTAGAACTTGCCGAGTGTTTAATGAGCGATATCCTCCCTTGGCACTTATTAGCTGAACACATTTTCGTAGAATTCAGGAAAACTGTTTGCTTACTATGAAAAATATGTAAAATGTGAAAACTTGTTGAAGATCCCTTTTGTCTCTTTACTGCTTTGATTACTAATTTATTTTACAAATAAATTTCAGCTGTTAGGAAATGTGTTCATTTAGAATGATCTCTTGGTATATGTTAAATTATTAAAATGTTATTCTTATGTTATGTAGTTAACTAACATGGCAAAATTAATATTATTTAAGTAATCAAAAATTGAAACCAAGAAAAACAAATTAAATACGTCTGCGGTAAATAATTTTTCACTTTTTTTCAAATTTTCATATTTTGTACTAACCTTTCTTCTTTAATTTAAAAATTTGGTTTTAAAAAAAAAATCAAAAATTTCGATTTTACTACAAAACCTAAGAATTATATTTTACCATTTTAAAGTACACTGAGATACGATTCCAAGAATACGCAAGCCAGAAACTAGTTCAGATCAACTATTTTCAGATTTAATAAAAGTAAAAATTGCAATTAAATGAACTTTACAAGAACTTCCATTTCGACGATATTTCCTTTTTATTAGAAAAAAAAATCTGAAAAAGAGTGAATATTTCAGAAAACATGAAAAAAATAGTTATCCACATTTCGAAATTTTACTATAAAAATTCCAGGTTACGTGAGAAAACCTTTGAAAAAATACCTGTAGGTAAAAGTAATACTCCTAAAAGTAGAATACTTGTACGGTTTTAGAGGTACAAAACTGCTCTAAATTCGTACAGGAATTTTATTAAAAATTTCTGAGCGTACAATGTCTTACTAGATTTTTTAAATAATAACATATTTTTTTATTTTACAATGACAAATAAATTTTAGTATTCATTTATTCCCCTTTATCTTTATTAAATTATAATGTCTGGCTTTTGCAGAGCAAAAGTCGTAAAAAAGACAAAAGTTTGTCTGTTTATCCGAACGTAACCTCTAAAATTACTGGCCCGATTTAAAAAATCCTTTCACTTTTATAAAGTTGAAAAGGGGAGAGGATTTAACATGCGACAAAGGTGAATTTTTCAACGATTTGAAACAGACGTATCTTCAAGTAAATACTTCTAACTGGGAATATTTATTCGTTTGTATAGGCTAATGCAAAACCACCATTCAGAGCATCCCTGCACGCGTTCGCCCTGAGAAAGAGGCACTAAGGGAAATTAGGAAAAATCCCGGAACTTTGCGTCTTCCCAAATCCCATACGCATTAGGTAATCCGTCGGGGGAGACACGATTTGTCCCACCACTGAAGCTTACGAAGGTTTCCCTATTGATAGATGACCCTTTCACACACTATGCGCGCACCGTTGGCTTCCTGATTAATTTTCTCGGGAATGATCGACACAATTTATAAATGACGCATCGATTTGGATATTGGAAAAGCCCCGGTGATCCCACACATCTCATTTTTATTTACTCGTTTCGATGTACAGCGTGTTTCAGAAGAAATTGACTTTAGTGCATTCAGAAAGAAGAAGCAAAGAGGCATGATTGATTAACAACTTGTAACCATTGCACCCTAATAGCAAGGTGTAATAAATTTAACAGAGGAACTGTCTGAATTATCTTCAAAAGTTGGATTAAGGTTGACTATTTTGACCTGATTCAGGTTAATGGATCTTTTGCCCTAGAAAGCATTCCCTTATATGGATTAACTATTAACTGTGGAGTTCTCTACGCCCAGTGTTACACACCTTGTCCTTGGCAAGCTATTACAGTGACACTGCACATAAACTAAGGTTTCTTCTTCCGCTTGGCAGAATCTTCAAATATCATTTCATCTTTACTCCCCCGTCATTGGCACTAGAAGTTCTTCTGGACCTACCACTCTTACCATTGTCATGAAAAAAGGGACCAGATTAACTGCATTTCGCCCAAGGCAAATAGCGAATCAATCAATCGCCACATACTCATGTGCCACCAACAACTGGAATCGGTTACTTCAGACCACATACTGGGAATACCTTCAGATGTGATGTGTACTCGATTACCACATGAGACCTGCTGCTGGTTTATGGACAGTTCTAAAACCGAGCAGAGTGTGGGCGCAGGAATATTTTGTCGCAGTCCAAGAGTCAGAAGATATTACAACCTTGGGCAACATACAACGATCTTTCAGGCTGAAATCTATGCCAGCGATGTGTGCGAGAGATTTTGGATAATAATTACACGCACAAATCAATAAATATCTTCAGCGACAGTTGGAGGGCTATACTAGAGGCGAAAAAAAAGTACCATACTCAGTCTATCTTTCTATTTCTCTGACACAGTGATGAATTGTTGTCACCTCAACCTACACCGTCGTGTCTCTGCTTAAGCTTATCAAGAGAGTCTTTCTGAGCTTCCTTCCATATACTGGATCCTACGCTATAGTCAGTGTTGGAGCCGTCTGTATACCACTTCTAGTGCATTCTTACTGGAGTACTTTTACCTAAGTCCTTCTTACCTGATATTATAACCTAAAGCTTTCCATCTATATCGAATTTCTGAATCATGGCATAATTTAGCATCCCAATAAGGAGTGCTTTCTTAAGTTCAGCTAGTAGTTTTTGATTATCAGTGCCGTACGATCAACTTATCGGTACTTAACTGCCCATAAGTCTGTGTGCTATAAACCTAGCAGATCTTTGTATGCAAATATATAGTGATGGCAGGTTTAGAATTGTTCCATCGATTGGGGTCGATCTCATCGCATTCATAGCATACCGACAAGCTAGATTTTGTATGCCACTTAGTGTTTTGATCGCCATCGCCTGCCGCACATGTGGCCACCATACTACTCTTCCTGGGTTTGATTACCCTTGTGTATAGCCACAAAGTCATCTTGGAGCTAAGGCCTCTATTTCTCCCACATAACCTCCTGCACCTGCCCAAGACTATAATAGCCTTGTGGGTTGTTTTCTGGACATGTGTGTTTGATGTAAGTCTCTAAATTGGCTTTTTTTGGCCAAGAGCCGACACTGACAAAGTCGGACGCTACTTTGGGTCGCATAAATTAATATTAGCAATATGATGACTACTGGTATTATTATATATAGCCAGCTTAGCTGGCTGGTAAGTGAATATAAAATACGGATAGGATCCGCACGAATTTTCTTGTTCGGACAAGCAGTTTGAGGACCACTGCTTTCATTAAATCATATCCCAAGATATTTCGCGTATTCGACATATGGAATCTTGGTGACACTAGTGATTGTAAGCCTTTCTAGAGCGGTTTGCATACGTTCTACTAGAAGCTTTGGAAAATGCCCTCTAACAACTGTTATAAAGCCGCCAGTATACCAAGGCAATAGTTACATTAAATATTTTGTGTAATCATTATAGTTTCCAGAAATCAGCTTTCTTAGCATTATAAAGAATACTTTTTGCGCGTGAAGATCTACGAAAAGAATCGTCAAACAATGAATGAGACATGCACAAAATTTATTGTGGAAATTACATATTTTCTTCCAAGATAAATTAATTTGTTATTCGTTAATTTTCCCGATTAAAATTGCATAGGAAATCCGATTAGATTATAGATTATTTAACGTGCTAAATTCATGTTGTATGTATACACATTACGCATAGATACCAATAACATTAAGTCTGTATAATGCTAGTGCAAACTGAAGGTAAATAAATACCGGTTAAAACATCAAACGCATCGTTTTAACACTCGCGTTTTAGACGGGATGTTATGTATCTATTTGTGTAATGTATATGTGTGTTTTACGGACTTAAACTGGCCAGATATTAAAAATATTTGGAAACATTGTTTAAAATTCGCATCGAATGCATAGGAAAATTACCGGTTCTAAATCCCTTGTCTTAAATGGAGATAAGAAAATATTCATTGTATATGAATTTTGGTTGTTTGTACTGTATTTATATACTGGATTACTTTGTAATAAGACAATGTAATGTCTCTATAATTAGGCATCAAATCAAAATACATTAGCACTATTTAATTTTTTCGCAGGAATATCTTCTATTTTTTTTTAGAATAAATGTAAAAGGAGGGTGATAATACACTGCGTCCTAAAAGTTCCATTGTATCCCCTATTCTTGCTGTTTGATAGCTAGCCATCCAATCCTATTCCTTACGAAAAGTGCAGAATGTGAGAAGACCCTAGGTTAGATAAATATCCCTCTTCGATTTCACATGCCCCCACATGCAACGTCTTTGCGTTGCGGAGTGCTGCGCATTTGGGAGGAGATGGGTGTTTCATCCCCCTCCCCACAAAATCTACATTCAGATTCCCTTGCTAACCCAAGCTTCCTCTGATGTTCTTCCAGTTTAAGGTAACCTGAAAAGATCCCTGTTAATGTACGAATATAACTCTTACTCAGGTTGATGTATTCTGTAAATCTCTTCTGTTTATAGGTTCCCACAAGAGTTTTAGCTTGTCTTATTCCCTGGAGATTCTCCCACTCGTGGGAATTCTTCTGCTGTGTTTCACTTTTTTGTTTTCTTCAGCAGTGTACTGCTATTTACCCCACAAGAAGCTTCATACCCTAACATTGCTGTTCCAGCCCCTTTTTGCAAGATGATCCATTAGTTCGTCTTCTTCCACTTCTGTGTAATCTGGAACTCACAAAGCGGTTGCTTTGCTCATTTTGCCTAGTTCGTTTCGTTTCCCTAAGCACTCCCAGACTATCTCAGAGCTAATTAGGTATGATCTCAACGCATTGATGGCTGCTTGACTATCAGACATAATGATAATCTCTTGCTTTCGGTAATTTCTGTCAATATTCAACTAGACGTATCTTTCTGCCTGGAAGTTATTTAGATCCATATATTCCTATTCCAGTTTCCTTTGCTATTTTTAGGCCATCTATTTGATGGCATTTCTATAAATGAAATTAAAATTTCAAGATAGTGTTTTGACCCCACTTGCTAGTCCGTGCTTATATATTGCTTGATTTCCCCGTTGATTTCTTAAAGGTTAAATTACATGGTATTAGTGCACAATTATGAACTGAAATTTTATGTAAAATGGGGTGATTTGAAAGAGTGGGGTGACATCGCTGAAATGGAATCGAATCGTGCAACGACCTTTCAGGTTAAATGGCTATGCGATTGAGATGGATGGCAAAGAGATTTTAGGTAAAAACTACAAACTCGAAACTGATCATACTCTAAATGTCTAAATAGATATCTCTAATCTGGATATCCGAGCCTCACTC
Source organism: Protaetia brevitarsis (assembly GCA_004143645.1). NCBI lineage: Eukaryota > Metazoa > Arthropoda > Insecta > Coleoptera > Scarabaeidae > Protaetia > Protaetia brevitarsis. Next base: position 1,139,244 of record RXPK01000262.1, on the reverse strand, counting down.
ATTTCCGGGAATGAGGAAGCAGATATCCTTGCAGAAAAGGGTGCTGCGGAGCAATTTCAGGGAGTGTCAAAGAGTCAAAGAGGTGTCGTGCAAGAACCAAGGAACTGCTGAAGTTGATCGTAAGAGTGTCTCTAGCTTTACAGGTCACGGTGAACTCAGAAAGCACTTACACGAGCTGAGGAGCATCGGATTCTCCGATGAGACTGAATGCCGACTGTATTTAGAAGATGAGGAGACAGCTGAGCATATTTTCTGTCACTAGCTGAACATATTTTCTGTCACTACCCTCTCGCTACAAGAATCAGGTATGCAAACTGTGGAAAGGTTAGCCCTTCCTCAGCAAGATAGTGAGCTCCCTTAAGGGCCTGAATTTGTTGGATGAATTTTAAGATAAGATTCGCTCTACATACAATAGGAGGCTAGTCTAGGTCGCAGTGGACGTCGCGATTAATCGAACCATGCGGATGCTATATCTCACTAACTAACTAGAATCTTCATTTATAAATAGAACACAATTAAAACCTCTCACTTCTTCTCTCACACTTCTTTTATTAGCGTTTAACTATAACATACGGGGTCTGTTCAGAAAAATACCCCACTTATTACACGTCAATGGGTATATTTAGTCTTATATCTCATCACTGACGAGCTTGAGTCGAGAAAAGTCATTATGGGCAGCCTCCTTGATTTGACCAAGGCTTTTGATTGTGTACCTCATAGCATATTGCTGGACAAGTTATTGAAAGCTTTGTTAAAAATCGGTTTCAATGTATTAATAATGGAAATCAAAAATCTTTGTTGCTACCAATCAAACGTGGAGTCCCTCAAGGCTCAATAATGGAGCCAATACTATTTATCTTATATATATGAATGATATTAATAATCATATTGCATTTAAAAATATTGAATATGCGGATGACGCGACTATATTGGTCAGCCATGGAAAAGTGGAATTATTAAATGAAATATATGAGGAAGCTCTTACAAAAGCTGAGTCATATTTCAGTACCATTAATCTATATTTAAGTAGAGAAAAAAACCCGACAGTTAGTTTTTACGCTAAATCCATACCTTGAACTTTTAAATAATGATTCGATCAAATGCTTTGGTCTGATTTTGGATAGTAAACTTACATGGAGTGCTTACCTCTGCTTACTTGCGGGTCGCTTATCAACAGTCATATATGTACTGAGAAATCTAACGTATTGCATTGACTTCGATGCGTTGTGGATGCTTACCACGCGTTGTTCCATAGTGTCATGTTAAGGACTCTTGCTGGAGGAGGTGGGGAGGTTGAGCGCACCAGGAGATTTTGATTTTGCAAAAGAGAGCAATTAGAATAGTAACTGGTTCTAAACGTAACGATTCTTCTCGGCCACTGTTTAAAAAACATGGAATCTTAATTTGTGTTAATCAATGTATTCTTGAATGTTTAATCTACGCTAAGGAAAATTTAAAGTCATATTATCGTCAATCACTATATAATACTAGGCTTAAGCAATTTGCACAGCCACAGCTTAGACTTACTAAAAACATAAATTCTTTCAGATATCTTTTGATAAAATTTTATAATATGTTGCTCAATATATGGAAAAAACTTTAATGTAAAACAATTTAAAACAACTGTGAAATCATATCTCAAAACGAACCCGTTTTATGAAATCTAGTAGTTTGCGGACAGTATTAGATTTAAACATGTTTGTTATATGTATATTTCTTATTTATTTTTTATTTGTTTTGTCCATATTTACTTAATATGTATTATTTTACACAATAAATATTTATGTATCTATCTTGCGGTTGGTAACAATATATTGATCATACCTTATTTATCACCACATTTCCTTGGATTGTTGATGACTCGTTTAGTTTTAGTACTATTTTATTTGAACACAACGTCTAACTGCTAGTGTACGACTTTCTAGAACTTTCACAGACACGTTACAACTTCTGAAACAAGCTTATGGAGATGATGTTCTAAATCGTACACAATGTTACGAATGGTTTTCACGATTTAAAAGTGGTCGTCAGTAAATTGAAGACGATCCTCGACCAGGAAGACCTTTGACTTCAACTCATGAGTTCCACGTTCGAAAAATGAACGATCTGGTGCGTGGAAATCGCCGATTAACTGTCAGAGAAATAGTAAAAGACATTGGCATCTCAGTTGGGGTATCTCATGATATTTTAATAAAAAAAAAATTGAACATGCCTTAAATTGCTGCAAAACTTGCTCCTTGTTCGATAACCGATGAACAGAAAGTAAATCGTATGGATGTTTACCGGCAATTCCTTGAATAATCCAATGGCGATGAGTTATTCCTTCAAAAGGCCATAACAGGAGACGAAATCTGCGTTTACGGTTATGATATTGAGACAGAAGTTCAATCATCACAATGGATTGTCAAACGATTTTCACGCCATTGCAACGTGAAAGTGTTACTCACCGCTTTTTTTTTTTTCATGGAATTGTGCATTCTGAAATTGTGCCTCAAGTGAAAACCGTATTCATCGAGGCTTTTTATAACGGTTACGTGAAAAAAATCGGCAAAAGGAGACCAAAGTTGTGACGAGAGAAGTCATGGTTCTTGCACCACAACAATGCACCAGCGCACTCATGTTACGATTTTTTTGCTTCGTCTACCTCGCATTTGTTCGTGTGGAGCTCATCTCCTCCTCGGTTAGCTCTTTTCGACGACTTTGTAACCCCATTTCCTTCTTTCACCATGAGAGATGGTCCTACGTCTTGTAATTTCACAACGTAAACATTATCGTTTAAATTTTTGGCTTTCAAATTGTATTCCTTCCCCTGTCAAAGCGGTCTAGCTAGAATTTGTAATCTTTTAATTTCTCATTTACTTACAGATAGATTCTTATACTTAAAACGGTCTTAGATTTTGTCTAATTTCTGGAATTCCTGTGTTTAGACATTTGGATGACATTTCATCTTGGGGGTTAGATATGTTCGTTTTGGACAAAGTAACGTTCTCATGTCGGTATTATCGGTTCCACGCATCGAATATTCGTTCGATTGATCGTTGTTTCATTTAGATCGGTTTATTTGTATTTACACCTTTTCGATATTAGAGGGCACCTCTTTATTCTTGTTTTAATTATCTGTCTGATTGGTTGCGTGACGTATTTATTCTTCTTGGTTGTTGATTAGATGCGTTCTCACCAGTAATTCTTCCTGTCTTTGGGAATTTTGGATATTTTCACACATCTGCGGATTTTATTGGAAGGTTGCTTGAAATAATCACTGGCCGTATCTTCGTTTGTGTTTGAAGTGGAAACTTCGTGATTATTACGGCGGATAAGCCTGATATTTTGGGATTCTCTTCGTTGAAAAACCTCGTTATTTAACGGTAAGCAAATATTGTCACTCCTTTTATTTCACTAATTATGGGGTTTCTGTTGTTTTTAAAGGTCTTTTTAATCCCCCTTATTTTATTTTATCGACTTCTGCGACTTTTTAAGTCCTTCGGAGAACCTACCTCCTTTGGAATTACGCGGACCACCTGGTTCGGTAAAATTTTAATTGTTTGTCAGTAAACCCATCCTTTTATTTTTTTCTTGTATGTGTTCTTGCAAACCGCTTTACCCCTCGATTTTCATTTATCACCGTGGATTCCTGCTTATCTTGGGGCATGATAGGGTAAGATAACCTAAGCAGGTGGCGCCGAAATTTTATCCATCTTTGGGTTTGTGTTATTATCAACCCACTCCCTCGTCGACGAGTCGGCTGGCAACCTGCATGATTGCCGAATACCATCCCACTTATTCGAAGGTTTGTTAAGCGGAAGTGCATCACCTTTTCTTTTGTTATTTTGAATTCTTGCCTCGCGATTTTTACGGTACTCTACCGTCGCTTTCGGTGCCGGTAAATTAGGTAACACTCAGCTTTGTTAATTCGTGAGTTTTGTGCAAAAAAAATCAGATGACTATTCTCCCCCACTTTCCTTACCCGCCAGAACTGGCTTTTTGTGATTTTTTCTTGTTTCTCAAATTAAAACCTGTGCTGGAAAGGACGCCGTTTTTAATCTGTAGATGACATCAAAGAAAATTCGTTACAGATATTAAAGGACATTTTAAATGAAGCTATCCAGGACTGCTTCGCGGCATGGAAAAGTAGGTACTTTGAAGGGAACGAGAACTAATAATCTGTAAAATTAAAAATAAAGCTTTTTAAAAAAAAATAGTGTATTTTTCTGACAGACCTCGTATACAACCACTATTCCCTAACAGCCAGAAAAATTACATAGATATTTTTAAAAATATATTTTATAAATATTTTTCGTGAGAGGTTTTTAGAATATATTTTTCATATTTTTTTCTAAAATAAATATTCAATTCAAATATTTATTCCATATTTTAAAATTAATGTAAGCGCTATATTTTTTCTAAAATATTTGTAAAATATTTATATGAAATTGAAATTTTTTATGCAATCTATTTAATTTGTCAAAATGAACTAAAATTGTTCTTGGTTATTTAGAATGTATAACGTCGATAACGAAAAGTTGAAACATACATAGAGTTGTCTAAAAGGCAAGAACTTGTTTTTTTCACACTCACCATACAAGTTTATAATCAATAATTCTAGCATCTTTTAAGGCATACTGAAGGTTTATCAAATTAATCACTATTTTTTAATTGAAGTGTTCTAAACAAAAAACAAACGTATTTATTATCATTTTATTTGAATAAGCCAATAAAAATGAAAAATACTCATTTTTAAGTCTAGCCTTGGCTGGTGCCAGGTACAACCCTATGGCTTTTTTCATATCTTAGGTAGTGGCGCTCTCATGGCGTTTTCTTGTGGCCTCTAACACAATGCCAATTGTATTAGATCATACATGAATAAACATCGTACAACATTAACAACACCTACTAATATATTTGGAGCATTTACAATAATTGGAGTGTAGCTACATTCTAATACTTACGATACTTATTTTTACTTTATTTCATAATATTTGAAAACATTCTACGTACAAACAATAAAACAACACAACGTATTCTAACCTCTATTTGAGGTTATGACGCTTATCTACCGAGATGAATCTCTTAAGCAAATTAACTAGCAATTTATCTGGTAGATGCAGTACACATATGTTGCATAAAATTCCTAAAATTATATTATTAAACGATTTCTGTACATAGCAATATGAGCATTCCAAATCTTATAAAATCCATGAACTGTTCAAGTTTTGCGAAGTTCTACGAAGAAAAATAACATCATTTTATATAAATTACTATATTGTTTATCTGTAATAGCGTTGTTATTTACGCTTTTGTAAAAAATACCTCTACTGCAAGCTTTCGATTAAGGCGGCGTAGTTTGTATATGCATTTATTTTAGATAATCATATTTTAAATACCATACATACTTACTTAGTTTGATATAACAGTGAATCTAAAGCCAATATAATTATACGCAGGTGTCCACTGTAGCCATGAACATTTCGGTATTTATTATTTTCTTATCTCGTAGTCACCACAAAAACTAAAACACACCCCGCAACAATTAATTGCACAGTTAACCCTAATCTGCCGTAATCGTATACTATTATAAACTATAACGGACAAACGAATGAAAATGTTAATGATACGCACGTGCGCGTATGCACACGTATGTACCTAATCCATAGACGCATAAACAATACTAAATCATAATACCGGCACCGTAATGAATAGAGGTGTTGTGTTGACGTTCGCAACTTACAAATATTACAAATAATGTAATACAAAACGCAGATATATTAATAGAAAAGTTACAGAACTCAACTTAGATACTAATTAAATCATATTAGATATATATTATCTAATTTAATCTTTAAACTATCATTTTAAATAGGTACATACCTACTTAATATGTATGCATATTTTACCCATCCTACGCACCAAATGTACAAAAGCAAAAATTCAATCTTTTTTTTTTGTATGAAATAAATATTTACAGAAATACAAAGCAAAATATTCTTGCAGAGTTATGAAAAATATATTGAGAAAACATTTGCAATAAAATATTATTAATGCTACATAACATATATATTTTTTAAATGTTTTCCTAATATATTTTCTATAATATATTTTATGCATATTATATTAATATAACTAATATTCAAGAAAGATTTAATATTTTTTAAATATTTATAAAATATGAAATAAATATAGTTGGTCACTGGGGTTACAATTTAAAAATAAGGTTGCGTATTTTATTATTATAAAATATCTTGAGCACGCCACAATAAATAATGATATAACTTCTAAAGAAGTAAATTTTATTTTGCGTCCGCCAATTTGAATCGCTCTGTATTTTATTATCTTATCTGCTACTTATTTCACAACCTTCCCCATTAAACATTCCTCAGTGGTGTAACATTAACCACAAACTGTTGAGCGCGCTGCGGTTAATTTAGGCATATCGACTTTATTTAAAAGCTAATTTAAATTTCATTACCTGCGGTCACATTTAATGTAGTACACGGCTGTACGAACAGACATGAATTCGCAGCATATACAAAATAATATATACATAATATATACAGCCCGATCTGTCGACCATCAGAGAGTTAAACAATTTAAATTAAACGGACAGGCGGTCGGGCGGGGGGTTATTTAGGCAGGCATTCCATTTTCTTGTTTATTTTAATCGCATTTCAAACCTTTAAAATTCAAATACGCGCCGCAACCGTCCAGCATCATCTCGGGGCTTATTATAATTGAAAAAGGGATCGGCGCGCGCGCGCAAAAAAAAAAGAGGACATAGGAAAACAATCTCTAAATTTTATCTCCACGAGTCGTCCGATGACGAGCGCGATTCGGACCGTAAAAATGAATTATTAATTAAAAATTCGGGGCAAATTAAAAAATTACACTTTCAAAATGGAAACAATCCTTCGTACATGAATTTTTTGAGCCTCCCTTTTATTCCGCTTCATCCCCTAAATTAATCCCACTTGCTCATATATAATTTCTTTTACCGCGGTAAACCGTAATTAAAAAAAAAAAAACACGAAAAATGCGTCCGCCGTTGTTATATTACGCAAAGTTTTATAGACATAAGCGCGAAAAAAATATCGCAAAAAGTTTAAACCAAAAGCACATTATAATATACAGCAGTAAAGGGACTACAAATTACTTTTTAAGTGCCACCTAAAACCAGCACCTCCACCAGAAAGTTATAAAAGCGACCTCATTCTACTGAATTTACATTATATACATATAGCTATGTAATATATATATATATATTATATATTTTTTGTCAGGGAAAACAAGGTCAAACTCATTACAAAATCAAGGTGTACGTATATCATAAACTCCCAACTCGGGAGAAAGACGATATTGATAAATTACTTAATTTAGCTTGCGTATCGTATGTTGGAGGTTGTGGAAACACGAACTCTTGTTACCATAAATCTTAGAGTGAGTACACATCGGTATATGCTAACCAGACAAAGTTCTACCACAGAATAAAGAATATGCAGAAGTGCCACTCAATATATTTCCCTGCCAACAAGCCCGGATTAACCTGACAAATTTTGAATAAGTCAACGCTAATAGGGAGCACCTGCCAAATATTAAGCTCAGACACGGTATATTAGAGTAAGGACATGTTCGCAAACATCCATTGTTCTTGAGCGGTCCGTTTTGAATAACCTTCAAACCCAGCTGCCATTTTGTAAAGCTGTTGCCGGGAATTTTCAAACGTGTAGAATAATTTATATTTTAAACGAAGTAGAAAAATAGATTAAAAAAATACACAAATTTATGCGTTTTATTCTGATTTTGTTGCAAATATTTGTGAACAGTTTATAGTAATAAAAAACACGATTCCAGTAAAATATAATGTTTGATTAAGTGATACATATATTTGCAAGTGTTTTACGATAATTATGTTCATATTCTTTCCTTTTTGTGAAATAAATCTTTGTTTATATTTTATAGTGTAAAGATTCTTCCAGGAGTAATATGTTGTCGTTCTTTCTTAAATAAATTAATAAATATGCAACAGCATCGGTGGAAAGGACTTTCAAATTTCTGACACGAATACACAATAACTTTTAATTAGGGTTCAAGAGTTATGACTATATCGTTCTGTGCGATACAAAGATTGTTCCTTTCTATTCGACTACTTCATTTCTAACATCCGACCCTACACTGGTTTGTCAACAATAATGTCCGGGGATGCACAAGTGGATAGAGTTCAGACGTAGACTATATAATATCGAATTGTCTATAATATGAATAAATGCGATTAAAATTTATACAAGTATAATGCAGTTCAAACCAAAGTCACATTATTTTAAAAAGCGAACATAAAATGAATTAGGTTAGTTACTGCAATAAATAGCAATCTAGCTTAAAATGTGTATCTAACAAATAAATTGATTTAATGTGATCTAGGAATCTCTGCACAACGATAATAGTTCTTCTTATTCATGTACTTTCTTAATTCTTGTCGTGTCATATATATTAGATTCATTCGGAAATCCCAAGAAACTGCGACCATCGTTAGCAGCACAATTTATCTTGCGAGAGTGACTGGCACTACAACATGATACCCATTGGTGTCTTCTTTCACGGTTATTTGAGTTATTTTATTTTATTTAATATAAGAAAGTATGTAAATGTTATGGCCACTGGCCACCGATCTTACCTTTTACACAAGAATATCATAGTTCATTAAATGTTTTTAAAACTGCAGGGGTAATTCAAAACTAATAAAATACGTAAAATAAATAAATAAAACAAGTAAATCATGTAGATTAAACGGATGAGTAAACTAATTTGTGTAAATACGAACGTAAACAATAACAAACTGCCATTTTTGGGAAGCTGTTGTTTGTGTGAAGTTAGGTTTAGAAATTTGGACCGCTATAACTCCTCTCTTGTCCTTACTCGGTGTACTATGGCTCAGATTTTGGTCCCAATTTTGTCAGTTGATACTGGAGACTCATTGGAGTACTTTTGTAAAATATTAGCCATAGATGGTCAGTCGTTAAATTTTTGGAGGCTAATATATCTAGTTTTACATCTCACATAAATACCTAATAAATATGCAACTAGCTTACAAGTCTTACAATTCTTAGAATAAAAAGAACTTTTTGTGCTTTATTCTTTTCAAATTAAGTACTACAATGATAATGAAGTACAAAAGAAGCTTTAATTTACACAGATAGTTGGTAATATTGTATAATTAGGTATATGTAAAAGTAAATATTAGTAATTAGTAACATTTAAATTAATTTTGGTTAATAATCGCATAGCCGCGAATTCATCCCGTTAAAGTAAACAATAAGAAATCATTGATCATTATCTTCTTATATTTGGCAAAATGTACATTGTGATAGTTAAAAGTCTAATTTAGTGTGTACATAGAAATTAATTAATTTGTTAATTAAATTCACTATATTAGTTCACGCGCTGAACAATGAATTAACCAATATTAGAATGAAATCAAAATAATATACTTTTTTTAAAACAGTAGAAACGATTATTTAACCAATAAATATGCTTATTCGCTCAACGACTTTTCACCGAAACAACATGGTTTTAAAAAAAATTCTCAACACATCTGGAATCTCTGATATGGCGCAACTGATATATGATGCTTTCGATCGTGGCGAATACTATGAAATGACAATGCTAGACCTAATTAAGGCTTCCGATTCAGTAAGCCACAATATACTGCTAGAAAAACTTCAATATTATGGTATCAGATGAGATCCAATAAAATTAATAAAATCTTATCTCACGGATCAAATACAAGTAACACAATGCCACAGTCGCCGATCTAAGCTCACACACGTTAAATACGGTGTTCTCAGGGGTCAATTCTCGGACCATTACTATTTATAATATATGTTAATGACCTCCCATCAACTTTTGATGGAGCTAATATCTGTCTTTATGCGGATGACGCCTCACTCCTGGTTCACGCAGAAAATAAACAAGATCTGGATTAACGTTCACGGAAGGCTTTTAGTGATGCAAAAGGTTGATTTGCTGCGAACAAGTAAAATGGTTAACGAAGACAAAACTCAGAAAATTGTACTTACAACACATGTGGATGAGTCTTCAGAGGTAAGATTTCTAGGCATTACAATTGACAGCAATAAGAAATGGCACCAACATATACATAACTTGTGCAGTAAACTTTCCGCTGCATTCTAGGCTATTAAGCGGATAATGTATGCAACAGGACATGAAGCCGCCAAAATAGTCTAATTTTCTTATTTCGATTCTCTCCTGTCCTATGGTATCATTTTTTTAGGGAATCTCTACTGAAGTACATACATATATAGGATATTTAAATTAGAAAAGCGTGCAATCACACTCCTATGTAATTTGACGTACGATGAAAGCTGTCGAACTTACTTTAAAAATGAAAATGTATTTAGCTTACCTTCAGTGTATATCTCACCGTTGTTCACGTACATAATAACAAGAAGGATTTTCCTTAAATGGCAAGCACTATAACTATCAACCCCGAAATAGGAATGGTTTAATGATACCTATTCATAGATTGACAACAACGTACGTTATTGGGGAGCAAAACTTTACAATTGTTTACTCTCTCATATTAAATCTCTACCGCTTGCACGCCTTAAGAAAGAAATTAAAAGGAGAGGGAATGCTATGGAATTGATGAGTTCGTGGACGACCAGAGAAGCTGGGTGTCATCTTCATAATTGAAGTCTTAAATTGTTGTTATTCCAACTAACAGATTGACCCCATATTATTATATTATATGGCATAATTGAGTAAGCTAGGGTATAGCAAACGCTAAGCAAATTTTTCGTGCTAAGACTCGATTTTAACTGCATAATCGCGTAATATGTCGAATTTAATTTTTTCATTACGTACTCAATATGTGACTCCAATGTCAAGTTCTCATCCAGCAATACCCCCAGGACTCTAGATGACGCTACAAATAAACCATCGCGCTGTGGACTTCGCCTTTTGTGGAAATAAATGAAGGCAGTCTTCTCATGATTCAAAATCAACCTATTGTTGCTGCACCAGAATGACATTTACATCATAGCCCGCAATCATCTCATCAAGTAGCAATTCCTCAATGAAATCAGAAGAAATCGCCACCAGAAGCATCGTCCGCAAACAATATCAGACAGCCAGCCAATATAAAGTTCGAAAGATCATTTATTGCCAAGAGAAATAATAGAGGACCCAAAACATAGCCTTGAGAACCCCTAAGTCAATATCAAATTCATTTGAAAGAGTCCATCTATTTTACTTTTATTTTTCTATTCGATAAATAAGATCTAATGCATTCATGTGGCAACCCTCGTATTCCGATTTTATATAATTTCTCACATAGAACCTCTGGATGAACACAATCGAATGCCTTGGTAAGTCAAAAAAGGTGTCCGCTACGTGTTTTTGGAGATCCATACTACAGTATATATACATTGAGTTAACTCTATTAAGGCTGTTTCAGTTGATCTCAGTTGTCTAAATCCGTGCTGCTTGTTAGAAATTATTTTATGTCTTGACAAGTAATCCATTAGTTGATCATAAGCCTCGGGTTCGAGCACTTTGGAAAATGTACTAAGTATAGATATTGGCTGATAATTTGCCACATCCACCTCACTACCTCTGTTATAGATAAGCATCACAGCAGCTGTCTTCCAAGAAGCCGAAAAGCGACCCTCCGCCAAGGAAATATTAACTAAATAAGCTAAATGATGCGCTAGTTCATCATCAATAAGCTTCAGTGGAAAACTGCTAATTTCATCATTGCCCGCTGATGTTTTATTGGCCATTCCAGTAACTATCCTAACTATGTCAAAAGTTATAATTGAATTTAAAAAAGAAAGTAATTAATTATATTACGCAACTAAATAATGGCACAAATACAATGCACATACGCATCAAACAAGTAAAATTAATTTATTTGATACTTGTCGTTGTAAAGTGAAGCCATCGAACTGATAAAGTAAAAAAAAAATCCCTACCTTTATCACTTATTATTATTAATTATATACCTATATTAATAAACTGTACGTTTCTAGTAACAGTAACAGTAGACGGATTGACATTCATTCTATCTATAAACTCCATTTAATAAGCTCAAATAAATATTGTAGGTCTTTATTTAAGTATTTAATTAACTAAAGCTGTACATATTTGCAGATAACAGATTCGCAAATTTGGAATGAAATCTGTTGTGATATCATCAGCGTGTATTCAATTCATTAATAATTTATTATCTATATATGGCTAACACAAAAACTCACACGCAAATTAGGTGGTACATATACACAGTTATAAAATCGAATTGATTTATTGGCGATTCGAAACAATTTAAATCTATGAGCTTTCAAAATGCGCATCCTAAAATCAACGCCCCTGTATTATGTATGCTATCGCTTATTCGAAATCTTAAACGGAGAATTCGAATCAAACGTTACATTCACTATACCATGCGTATTATTTACGTTGTATAAATATATTAATGTGTAGTATTGTGTACATAATTTGTTTGCCCGTATTATCAGCGCCCCCTCGGCGAAACTGTGTAAATATTTTCCTTCCGCCTATTTGTACGGATCCTTGCGGATTTGCTCGTACAAATAGCGCCTGTATCATCTCTATTATATTTCAATTGTTCCACGTCTCTCTTTACGGACGGCGGCAGAGCGGCTTATGTCTGCTGGTGATTTAAATCTGTGGGAAAAAGGTTTACGTTCCACGGCTTATGGATCGTCTACTAGGAGAATAGAAACTAAAGAAATTTCTGATTTGGATGATTCTGGGTAACCAAAATGATTGTATAAGGTTGTCCATAATAGTGTTGGGAACGAAACTTTCATCATCATTCACGGTAAATCGTACGCTTCATAATATAGCTTCAAGCAGTCTACTTCATTCATTGCGTGTATGAAGGGCTTGTGCATGAAGTAAATCTTTCAGATAATAAACGTGTAGCAACCTGTTTGTATGTAAAGAATTCACTATTGATTTTATCAATAAGTTATTATTAATATAGGTATTTGCCCAAAAATTAGATTGTAACCTATTATAAAAGCTACGCCGTCAACGGAGCTGCTTTTGCTCTTGCCTTTCACGAAATATATTCATTCATATAGCGATATGAAAGCAACCTCGAGTTTTCGTTTCATTCGTTATGTGGCTTCGCTCTGCAATATTTACTTATAGCTATACAGGGAATAAAACCACGTTCATCGCAACACTAGTCCATAATTATAGGCTCGTGTAATGATAAATACAAATGAAAAAGCCACATTTACACTGTAAATATTACTAAATAAATCACTAGGTCATTCTGGTGGGAAATTGAAATATTTTCAAAATCTGAAAATGTCACATGACGATTTGATACCCGTGCTAGAGGCAAAGGCAAATGAAAATGATTATAAAATCTAGTTGAATGTTCATGAACTAAGTTGTGGGTTAAAAAGTTTTATTTTGATAAATATACAAACGTGACTCATGTGTAAATACTAATTAATAGTTATTTGTATCACTAGGAGAGAAACTACAGTTTTGCGAGTATGAGTACGGTTTGTGGTTGGCCCACAAGTACGAATACTCGCAAAAGAGTTTCTGGCCGTGTGATATACAATGTTTTTCGGGCCGACAAATCTTAATTTTGAATTGAAAATAGAAAAGAAATATTGACACTAGAGAGTTGACAGTACAAGTTGGCACACATGTCACATACCTTAGTATTTTGACGTTTCCGAGAATAAATCTTTTTCTGTAATTTTCCTTCTAGTTTAATATCTATTTATCAATAATAAGTGCAATGAAGACACCAGTTCATCTTAGTATGGTTGAACAGTAGCTTAATGACAATTTATTACACATATGTCATGTGAATCTAAGTGATGCCAACCTTTAGTGACATTTTTGCCTGCGCTAAAGTACAGGAAAAATTATCTACTTTAAATCTGAAATGTCTGGTAAACTATCACTGTCACTATCGGCACCACAGAAATAAACAATAGTTTAATCAGTTCATCTACAATCCCTTCTAGTGTGCACAGCTGTGTTTCTTGAAACACATGCTCCACACAGGTCTTCCAATTAACATTTTTTTATATTTCCAATAGCTTGCAATAAAAGTTCTTTCACTTGTCTCAATTTAAATGTATTGTTCTTGGATGCCACTTCATTTTTCATTTTTGCCCATATCAATTCTATTGAATTAAGTTCACAATGATAAGGTGGCAATCTTAAAACTATTTTATTATTACGTTTTGCCATTTTATCAATCACATGTATCTTTATTAATTTTGATTAAATTCAGAAGTTCAGATCGAACGATATCGTCTCTGAAACTGTTTAGCTAGCAGCCATTCCCGCATATCTTTTTTTCTTAGATAATGTTGGAATTTTCTCCAGATTACTATGACCCATGGTATGACCCATTTTCCATGACTATAACAGCATTATCCGGTAATTTTCGCAACAAATTGTCAAACCATTCTTCAAAATTTTCTCGCAGTCATCTCCTCAAGATAATCTCCAATTTTCTTGCTTTCGAAAAGCAACAATTCCTGATGGATTTCTTAATCCTGTAGACAGCCCTTCAATGAAAGCCTGGCGTCAGTTTTCTACACTATTATCTATCCAGATTTTTTTCTTTTGTATGACCTTCATTCACCCACGTTTCATCCACGTAGTAAATTGGTCGACCTTCCCTTCTAAACTCCTTAATTGAAGTTAAATATTTTTCTCCATCTAATGATGTCGTCTCCTTCTATAAGAATGCTTTTATGATTCCTTATCATGTACTTGAAGTTAATTTGCTTCATGAATTTGTGCAGTAAAGAACGGCACATTTGTGGTAAATCTGAACATCTGTAAATATCAATCAAAATTGTGTTCAAAAGTGGTAATTCGTTCTATATAGAAGAAAACATGCACAATTGCCGCACAGACTGTTTAAATGCTTCATCATATGTGGCAACTATACTAGTCGCCCTCCACTGTGTTTGATGCAGTAACTGCGCCAGTTTTCATCATACTTACATAAAATGCAACAGATGTTTGAGGAGCGAATTAACTCAATCGCCTAAGAAATCGATTCATGAGCTTTCACAGCAAACACAACTTTCATATGGAACATACCACCCAATCCTTAAAAAAGATCTACAAAAATTTCCATACAAGTTTCATTGCGTGCAAAAGCTCTTCCCCATTGATCATATAACCCAACTTAATTACTGTCAATGGCTTTTGGGCATGATGAATTAATTAATTAAAATTTCAAATTTTAAATTTTGATTAATTAACTTTTAATATGTGGAACTATATAATAACAATAGTAATAATTCGTCTATGTTAATTACAAAATATACAATAAGTAAGAAATCATAAAAAGTAATTAACAATACAAGCAATCTTAGGGCGAGTTTCAGTTTAAAACTGGTTTAATTAACCCTATGTAACAACAGCAATAGAAAATAAAATAAAATGCCTATTTATAACCTAAGACCACACACATATGGTATATTGCTACAAAAAAAAAAATAATGATAATAATAATAAATATAATTTATCTCTACATATTTTAAAGGAACATGCAAAAAATACCTGGTAAAGTGACTTGTAAATAAAATGAGAAGCGCACATCAATTTAATTGGGTACCTAACAGAAAACTGCAAAGTTTTGCTTTAAATTCACCAATTCCAGAAGATTTGATATGTACAGGAATATTATTGTATTTTTCATAGATGTTAAACGTGAACAATCCTTCAAACAATGTTATTTTATGAGGATATGGTGACATAAAACCGCGAAAATGGGTGGCTAGAGTATGCACATCGATCCAAAATTTTATTTTACTATAGATATGGTGGACTTTTGAAAGTCAGTATTTTGTGATATGAAGTTTATGTCTGCAGTTCTGTACAATTTTTCATATTTAACCACATCATTTCACCCAATCTGTGCGAAATATGGTCATACTTGTTGATACCATAAATACATATATCACAGACACGCTTTTGAATTTTGTAAACTGTTGTCTGATCTATGCATGAATGGTATACTGCAGCACAATAGGTGAGACGAGAAAGCGTCCAAGAATCACATAGACTCCTTTTAATAGATTTATTTAATGTTCGCCGAAAGGGATAAAGTTTCTTTAAAGGCGCGTAGGATGACTATATGACACATTTAGAAATATGGTCCCGATAACGAAACGTATTGTCCATTATGAAACCCAGGTTTCTACTTCTGTCAGTAGTAATAGGTAACATTAATCAGTGTAATATTGATTACATTTTTTAGCGTATTGATTTGTTGACTGTTTCCAAAGAACATAACCTGTGATTTGACAGGGTTAATCTGTAGGACATATACCAGTTATTCCACCTAAGTGGTCATTAAAAGTTTATGATGTTCTATTATTTAGTTATATTTGAGATTTTGGCACCATTATCTGTTCGATTGGAACTATAAATGTGAAATATTTTAGCCAAAATATCACTTCCGGTTCCAAGCAAATTTGGAATCTTTACTTGCAGTATTAACCGAGGTTTAATTTATGAATGATGCAATGATTATTACTAAAAAAAAAAGAAAATCTTAAATAACTAAAAAACAGCAACAATAGCTAATGAAGGCTGACGTATTATGGTGGTAGAATCCAAAAATAAATAAACAATTATATCATTCTACTTAAAATAACAAAGTTGACGTCCATTTCCGGTAAACCGGAAATGATATTTTGCTTATAGTATTTCACATTTATAGTTCCAATCGAATAGATAATGGTGTCAAAATCTCAAATATAAGTAAATAATAGAACATCATAAACTTTTAATCTGTAACTTGATTTGTTTTGTCTTCCGCATTTGATTCTGACATGGCTATGATGATGGCTTTTAGCCAAAACTAGTTAGCCAATAATCTCTTACTAGTGATTGAGTTTTATACCAGCAGTTTTTATTTATTTATCATTACACTTCAACTCAACTGGGAGACAACTATGGGAAAAAATAATCTATTGATATTGTTGTAGTGATTTATGAACTTTTAAATAAAATTTGGAAACTTATATTAAACATGAACCTCTATTTGGCAAAGTTTCGAAAAAAATTATAATAAACACGTTTGAATTCTCTTAAGGAATTCTATAACTTGAATTTACTTCTCCATATCTTCCCACAAAATCGGTACCTTTCTAAAAGGAGTCTGTGTGAGATAAAATCCTTTTTTGTTTTCTTATTTAATTTTATTTATGATTGATTGAACTGCCTGTCACTTTAAATAGGGATTCGTCAGTACCTCGATTCCGCAGATTATCCATTTAAAATAGCTTTTGATCGACGCCGTGTTTACGCGTATATAATCTACGCGAATATTTCTTAACAAATCTCCTTTCATTTAGAAGCGGACCAGCCGGTCATTTATTTATATAAATGTGGGAGGCACACATTCGCGTTTGAACGTCCTAAGATACCGTGCAATAAATACGTGCATGCATACATCGTTAACGGAACTATTTATTTAAATGTGAATTTACGAATGTCAAACCGGGACGCATTAGCGTTCCGCCCCGCGTCTACGTAAATTATTTTCTTATTAATGGCTCGCCCTCTTTCAAATTCCTCTCTCGACGGTAACGCTAACGGTTTTATGGACGGCAGATTGACGGACGATGTCAGGAATCCCTAAACAGTAATAAGTCTGTGGCGATAACGATTTGGAAAAAGATGATTTGTTTGTGATGATGCTATTTATAAGAGATAAACTGCTATACAATGGATTGAATCCTAAATTTTATTTCTTTCTCTTATCCTACGTTTCTTTAAACATTTTTATCAACACATTCAGGATGATAAATGGCGGATGAGTTTCAGAAAGAAGGTATATCTTCAATTTACAATTTACGTTTTAGGGTTTTATTTTATGGGAAACGATTTTTTATCCATTTCGTTGATGTTTCAATAGTAAATAAACAACTTAAAAGGAAATATTACGAGGCGACACTAACTGATAAGGTTGAAACTTGGCGCATTTGTAGCAGACATCGAGTGCTATACGTCGCAGTTTTCCATTGTGGCGGAGGTTCATACATATTTAAGGGGTGTGAGCTGCCCCGGAATTTTTTACCATTTTCATATTTTTACAATTTTCCCCGTTATTACTAATAAAAAAATCATTATATCTCACATGTATATATCTGATTATATCTTCCACATCTTCTGGCTGCGATGATCTGACGCATGACGATTGCTATAATAAAACTCTATATTGTCCTTATATTGTGAAATTTATCGTTCATATTATAGATACATGTATAATGGAAAGTGTAATTCCCAGAGCTTGGAAGCAAACAGTATTAGTAGCACCTTGCCGAAGAAACAGAACCCGCAGCCTTACTCTGATCTAAGGACGTAATCCTTGAACAAGCATTGGTGATTCGCTCAATCATGTTTTCCCTCGTGGTTGGCAGTTCTATATAAACTTTAGACTGTAAGTGGCCCCACAAAAAGAAGTCAGGGGAAGTAAGATCTGCCGATCTTGCAGGCCAAAGACATTGGACCACCTCTTCCGATCCATCGACGATTGTAGGTTCGATCTAATACTTCTCGTGCTATTCTTGAATAATGTATTGGACAACCGTCATGTTGGAACCACATTCTTTGTCGTACGTCCAAGGAAAAGTCTTCAAGTAACACTGGAAGTTCGTCCGCAAGATGTTTCGATGTTTTTCACCATTTAAGCTTCCATCGATGAAATATGGACCAATAAGCTTATTGCCAATTATTCCACACCAAACATTTACGTTCCATGTTGATGTTGATGTACAACTTGGCCGCAACCAATGGGGATTTTCGATACTCCAGTAATGCATGTTGTGCCGATTTACCCGTACCGTGATTTGTGATATCGCCTCGTCAGAAAATAATACTCGAGCAAAAAATTGGATTATTTTGTATCCGTTGAAGCGCCCATTGACAAAATCGCACTCGATTTTGAAAATCATCAATCGCCATGAAGTTTTGATGCATGGAATCTCTAAATGGATGATATTTCCCACGCTTCAATATTTGGCAGATAGTGGACTGAGAAATTCATGATCCGCAAGCAATTTCTCGAGTACTAATGTGCGGATTATTAGCTACTGCAGCTAATACGGTGATGTCATTATTTCTCCAGCAATTGTTTTTCGGCGATTACGTTTTCTTGGCTGTACAGTTCCTTGGCTAGAGAACTGTTGAACGACTCGGTAAACAGAAGCGCGCGATCGCACCTTGTCGGGAAAACGTTGTGAATAAAGGTTAACAGCATCATCGATATTCCTACCACTTTCTCCATAGATGTAAATCATTTCAATTCTCTCTTGTAATGTTATAGCCTCCATTACTGTTCAAATATTCAACACTAACTAATTTGTACTGCATTAATAATTAAAAATCTAATTGGGGATCGGACAATGTGTAAGTATTCGCAGCTTGTCAAGTACTGAATAAAGTACGGTGTTGTATCGTTGAATAGCATTCCAATTGCGAATAAATGAATGTATCGAAGTGAAGGGGCACAGTTTCGAACACATGGCTTTTTGAAATGTCAGTTTATGTTAAAATAAAAAAAAAAACACGATCATGTTTGCTTGCTTCTCTTCTTTGTGTATTTTTTCTAGACGTTCACAATCATGTTTTTTTTTGAAATTGATATGTTTTCTCTGTTTCGTTTGCGTTTGCGTACGGTTCTCGCAATCCTACCGTACGAAACACTAAGGAACTGTTTCATAACGTTTATTTCCGATCGCTGGTTCCAAGTATGTTGATGTTCAACTTGGTGCAACCAATGGCGAAATGTTAGTTTATGTTAAAATAAAAAAACACAAAATCATGTTTGCTTGCTTCTCTTTTTTTGTGTATTTTTTCTAGACGTTCACAATCACGTTTTTTTGCGATTACAGCGCAATCTGTTACGAATCGAAAAAAAAATTTCAAACAAAAACCACATACTTGATGGCGTAGAATCCGAATCTGCAATACAAAATGGGGGTTCCCATTTAAGATTTCAAAGTTGTCCCCCCTCCCACTCTGGAGGGGGGTGAGGTACATTATAACAAATCTTATTAAGATCTTTTTTTGATTTGATGCAGTGTTTTAGAGATATTCCGTTGTCTCAAGATAAAAAACACACCTGTATATCAATACAGATTTTGTCCTAGATACAGTTATGAATTAGCTCTGTTAAAGGTCATTGATAATCTCTTGTGAGCTGCAGACTAGGATGCTGTTTCGGTTTAGATGTTTTTAGATCATTCAAAAGCATTCGATACTGTAATTTATGATGTTTTCAAATGATTCTATATCTCCTCTTAGCTCCTTTTTGCCTAAAAGATCACAATGCTGAAAAATAGATAATATCTTTTCTCCTACGCTTTATTATCCCCTGGTGTGCCGCAGGGTTTTATTTTATGGTCCTTGTTCATAGCATAAACAACACATTTTTCGTAAAACTTTTGATTTACGCTTTCCTAAAAAAAATATAATAAAACATATTTCATTTTATAAATGAAAAATATATTTAAATAAAATTGCATTCTTGAAAGAAAGTATTATTCTTTCAATATACTTACTACCGTAATTGTTAATAAAGGTGTAAACGCACTAAAAGTCCTAACTACTTAGATTTTACGTTAAATATGCTAAAATACAAAATCTATCAATAAAAGTGATTCTATAATTTTACATAGCGAAATTATATATACTTAGTGTGTCCACGGATGGAGTTGACAATAAGTACGACAGAAGAACAATAGATTTTTCTATTTCTATATTGCTAAAAAATGAAGTACATAAGCCAAGAATTAATAACTTAAATGACCTGATGAATACAATTACTTGGTGACCATTTTGAACACTTGTTGTTATAACTAAATAAAATTTCTACGAATAAGTTATTTATTTTAGTTGTTTGGTTAATATCCCATCTTTAAAGTTATCTTATAAATTAATAATTCATTTGTGCTTGTTATTAATTTCATCACACATCGCTCGACGATAAATTTTGACAGTGACAGGTGGATAACCTATGTATTATAATGTACAGGTTAATGGTTTTGATTTGGAACGAAAAACTACCGTAAAATTTTTGGGCTTAAATATTGATGAAAATTTGAGTTGGAAAAATCATTGTCTCGCGTTAGTTAAGAAAATCAATTCCGCATGCTTCCAAATTAGAAATATAAAAAACATATAATAGACTTTAATTACTTACTTAGCTTTTATTATGGTCGGGTACACAGTGTTATCCAGTACGGGATTGTATTCTGGGGCACGGCGGTTTCATCAAACGAAGTCTTTCTGGCTCAGAAGCGTGTTATTCGATGCATGGCAAATATTAAAAGTACAGACTCTTGTCGGCCATATTTCATCAAATTTAATATCTTGCCCTTGCCTAGTGTGTATATACTACAACTTTTGATGCACATTTTCACAAATAAGAAGGCCTTTGTCAGGAATGGTGACCTGCATTCATATGATACGAGACAAAAAAGCAAATATAGTATACCCTTAAATAGGCTCAACGTAACTAAGAGATCCCCAACCTCAGCTGGGTTGACACTTTTTCAATTTACTACCACCCGAAATAGTGTCCTTGAACAATGAAAAAATCTTTAAGAGACGGATGCGCTCCTTGTTTCAGCGCTGGGTCTACTCCGTGGAAGAGTTTGTCGCACTTTTTAAATAATTGTTTTGTAATTATTGTATTTTACATGTATACATTTATTTTTTGACTTGTCCTATACACTTTTTGTGTCGCTTGAATGAAAAAATTCTATCTATCTATCTATCTATCTATTACCCCCATTTCAAGAAAGAAGAATATCATAATTTATAAGAGAAATTCATGACCATACAGATGTAATTCATTATGAAACAATCTGTACTTTATTAATTACACATTCTATTTACCTTCCAAGAAGATACCATATAAAGCCATACATTGTTTGTAGGTATTCCTTTTATTACGAACATATAAAGCAAAAAAGAACTGATTTGACATATTCTGTTTGGAAGCTATAGGCCTTCCTCATTTACGGCAACATTCCTTCTTACATATACTATCTTACAGATACAGCATCCAAAATGTATGAAGGATAACAATTTTTTATTATTCTTACATGCGTGGGAAATATGAAATTGGGTAACTCATAAAAATTTCAATTTCGACGGAAGCACATCACGTATGTAGCACCAGACCATAGTTCTATATGCCGGTCGAAATTGTTTCACGGGCTTATAGTGTACCAAAGGCATTTTATGTCCGCTCTGTTAGCAATGTTCATGTAGTATTCATATATATAGCCACCAGACAGAGAAAGAAGATGCTCCGTAATGATCCAGTGCTGGCTTGTACATATTTATGAGATAGGAACGAGAGTTTATCAATATCAAACGCTATATTTTGCATTAATATTATGCTGGGCAAGCAATTTAGGATATTATTAACTGTACAAAAAGTATACAGGGTTTTTTCCGATGTTTAGTGTAGGAATCTTGGTAATTTGCGGCGATATTTTTGGGAATAATGCACAGTTTATTAGATAGCTAAAAAATACTGTTTGCTTCATTTTATACCTACAACTCCATTATTATTCAATTTAGAGAAAATATTGAAACGAGAAAGTTGTAGGTAATTATGTGTTTTATAAGATATTGTAACCGATTTTTTTGTTTGAGCAATATTTTTTGAGACATGACAAAATGGAAACATAGACAATTCGGAACAATTGTTTCGGGAACACTTATTTTGTCATAAAATGCTTATTTCGTTTGAATTAGGATTCTACGTAAAAATAATTTCTGAGGATCTGAAAGACAGAGAACGGCAAATAATAAATCAAGGAATAAGAAGGAAACAATAGCCCAATTAAAAGTAGTACCATTTGCCATATCCATTATGAAATGGTACACTATTCGTGAGCTGCGCTGTACGCCAGATTAAAATGGTGCAAGTTATTTCCAAATGTTATTATTTTCTACTTAGACGTCGATGATTTAAGTTCGGATTTGTAAATAATATCTATTGATTAATTGAAATAAATTTAAAAAAAATAACGTGAGAATTATTTATCGATTAATTTAACTGCTCTCAGGTCATGCGGTTCTGTGGTCTTTAAATATAATCCGACTCCGTCTATTAAATAACAAAAAAAAAACAAAAGAGATTGATTTCACCTTCACAATACTTTTTTTTTATTATAAGCCAATGAAAGCATAAGTGAATACAGTGAAACGATTACAAAGCAAATAGCGATTATTTGTTAATAGAAAAATAATGATCGAATGAATGGGACCATCTTTGAATATTACTAACGAATTGAATATTAAATTTAAAGTAAGCAATAAACAAGATCATAATTTCTGATTTTATAAATAATAAACAAATAAAAATTTTGGCGGTTCTTCGGCTCTAGGCGTGGTCGTTTAGGTTTCGACGCAGGCTGCGAGTTCGTTCGTCGATCAGCTCGAACTAGCTTGGTCATCGTGCTCTCTGGAGACTGCATTTGACTCTCTGGATCGGGAAACTCCCTGCATATAGCAGCACAACACTTCAGCCCACGGCTAACACACAATCTAACAACTGATTGCTGAATTCCTCACTCATGAGGTTTTACTTCTCGGTAGTAAACAAATGGCCAGGGTATTACACAATAGCGGGGACACATTAATCCGCTGCGCGTTTATTTTAATCAATATCTGGTATTCTTATCCGGCAGCAACAAATGGCTAAGGTATTCAGCAAATAACGGGGATAGATTAGTCGCTACGGCTATTTAATATTGTTGTGGTTGGCGTTTAATGAAGGCCCTCTCAACCGCCGCGCTCCAGACGAACGGCACGTCCGCTCTAGTACAACGCTAGTTGCCTTACTCTCTGCTCTTCGTTGCGTACTGCTGTGGCCTGGCACCCCGGATTTTGTAAATTCAGTGATCATATTTTATTACGTTGTTTTTCTCAATGTTTTGAGAAATTGAGCTCAGAATTTATTTGTTTATTTTTAAATAAGATTTAGTTAGTGAATTGATTGGTTATTTATTTATTTAAATGTTCAGTTGTTTAATTTGTTTTCACTTTTTAATATATTTTTATTTGCTCATGTTAGCTCATGTCCTTTCTTGTAGTTGTTTTCAATGATCCTTGTGCGTTAGGTGCAGCGCACGCAGCTGTTATATTTTATATATATGCGACTGTTTAACCTTCAAAGGGCAGTTCTTTGACAAGATGCCGAGTAAGTACATGTAAATTTATATTGTTAGCTGCCATTTTGGTATTTCATTTTGATTTAAAGTTTGTTTTGGATTTTGAATTTATTTCATCCATCACGGAACTCATTTAATATAATTGGCATTATATTATTGTGTGCACAATTTAGATGTAAGATCTTTTATTATATTTTGTTCTGGAAGGTATTTTTAAGTTTAAAGAGTTTAATTTTTCCGTTTTCTAGTTTTGCTGATTTGTATTTAATAATTAATCACCTCGGGTAAGGTGAATAGAAGCATTGTGCTTGTATTTTAAATTTCAATTTTGTAAATTTACTTGTTTTGTTCACGTTTAAATTAATTTAGTTTGCTTAATTTTGAAACCACGTGGATCTTTTTGTGAAAAAAAAAAGGATTTTCTTCTAGAACAAATTTGTCTTTTATTTGTTAAAGGATTTTGAATTGTCCTTTTGTAATTGTAGAGTCTCAAGCAGTTTTGATTTCGTTCAGGACCTTAAGTCCAAGGTTTAATTTTACTGCAATTTGTAATTAAATGTTTTTTTTTCTTTTTTTTTATAATAAAAATTTATAATTGTTATTAACGTCATTCTAATTTCTGTTCTTTTATTTTTGGTTAAACCTTTTCAATTTTTGGAGTCATTAAAGAAAGTCAGATTTAATTTATTTAATTTAATGGTTATTTTGCGCCCTTTTATTTTTATCCGCTGAGCTAGTAAATTTAATTTTCATTTTCGTAAATTCATTTTGCATTTTCTTTTGTACCTTCAGTACACTCACAGGTTAATAGAACCAAAAGTCGTTACAAATTCTACATGTTTTATATTTTTACATAAATAGAATGAATTCAAATATTTTAATTTAAAATAACATGCATTCTAGGCGTTCTTCAATCTTATTTTTTCATAATACTACATTGCAGTATTATTTTCGGTTTTCTATTAGAAGCATGAGTTGTTCTAAAATCAACCTCTAATTAAACATTTCGAAAACTTGTGATTACTGTAAAATTAAATAATAATATAAAGAAATATAAAGAAATGTATATATTCGCAAAGAACCCAACTACTAAATTCACCCAGTATTCCTTCCAGCTAATACAAGGTTTTTCCATGGTTAGTTAGAAGTTTTCGGGCGTAGTGAAACTCCTTAGTATCAAGAATTTGGAGTTCGCACTAATTTGTTACTTACTTCCTTACCCCAATTACTTCTTACAGTGTAGTTTCCGAGATCCTTCTCCTAAAAATGGGGAAAAAAAACTCACCCTGTAAGTAGTAGTACTGCATAAATAACTACGCAATCATTCCTAATCACGTTAATAATTTCTTATTTCCCCGATTCAGCCAATTCGGCGTGCTAGCGTTCGTTTCGCAAAATGTAATTCATAAATGACCTATTAAAATCGTCAAAGGAAACTATAATTTCCCGAACGGTAGGAGAATAACCTTAACGAACTTTGTACGCAACGCTCGAGTAATACGTGTTTAACCGACCTGTGCGTTGTTATAATGAATCCAGGCCCCCTCCTTAACTACTAGACCGGCTGAGTGAATTACTTACTTAGTAGGCTGGTAACATTGAACAGAGAGCGGGAAATGGTGGGTAAATGAAATTTCCTAGTCAGTGGTTACATTCGTACCTCCAACTTTGATACGCGTACGCGATGGCAGTTGGTTCAGTCGCGTAGCTTAAATGTTTAAATATTTGAGTTGGGTAAAGAGGAAACGCGTAAATAGAATGGATTATTCGTCGCAGGTGATTGCTAAGCCTGCCAGTCAATTGTTCATGCAAAACATAGAATTCGACAAGTAGTTTTCATAATTCTGAAGCTTTAATAGAACAAGGAAAATATATAGGCTTGGTGGAATGATAACTAATGCTGTTTGACAGTCCATCATCATATCCAAGGTTCAAATCAGGACATAAAGTAATCTTTCGCTTTCAGTAAGTTTCTCTGTTAATATTGAACGCGGATGCAATCTTTCATAGATGCATTTCTGCCTGGAAGATACTCGGGTATCGGGCCCATATTCGAGGATATTTGATAAATTTCCGGCCTTTTCACAATATTTCGAGGTAAGACAATTTTATTTTCGACCCTAGTCTCTCTGCGTCGCGATACATTTGGTCTAACGCTTCTGCTATCCTTTCAAACCGTCAGAAAAAAAAAATTGTTTGTCTAAGCCTGAAAAATAATGGTTTACAACGTCTCCCACCTCAACATTTGACGCATATTCTTTTCCTCCGAGAAATTCTTTTCAAATTATGGATTATTATATGAATAGGGTAGGCGCAGACGCAATTCAACTTCAATTGTTCAATTTTACATTGGACTCTGCACGTGTGAACCGAGCGTTATTCTGGAGAAAGCGATTTTTTTTCGGCCAAAATGCGGGCGTTTCTTCTTAATTGTAACCTTCATTTTACCAAGCAATACAGCTAGTACTGTGCGATGCTTGAAAACCATGTGGCCATCACTTTTCCTGCAGAGAAAACGACCTTTGCCTGCTTCGGAGTTGGTTCTCCCAACGCAATCCACTGCTTAGACTGCTGTTTGGTTTCGGGCGTATAGTACTGTACCCAAGTTTCATCGACGGTTATCAATCGCCGCAAAAATCTTCTGGATTTGTGATTCTTTTTCCCACGGCCTCCACCACAATGTAGAAAGGGGTAAGATCCAATACTACTTCAACAGCTGCTGTGGGCAGGTGCCATATATTCTCATAGCCTCACAGTTGTTGGATACGCAAGTCTGTGGATTGAGGTGCTTAGTGTAATTTTTCCCCTGCCTTTAATATAAGGTGACTTTGGGTCCTTCTCTAAACCTCTGCAATATAGCCCAACTCTAAACAACTCCGGCTTATCGGATCATGTGTTAAAGGATTTCATCCTGGCCTTTCTGGCACGATCAGTATTCGAGTATTGTATTATCTCTTCGCCCAATCCTGTTTGTCTGGGTATCAAAATTTTTTTATCAGTACACCTCATAAGTAATCCTTTAAATGCTGTGATTTATATAAAATTTACCTGTCAATTTTCATATCAAAGGTAAAGTTTTAATGATGGACCTGACGATTTTGAATCATTCCTTGGGGGGCAACTGCCCCCACCCTTAAAATTTGAATAGGGAAGGTGGTTGTGAACACTCACTGAAACGGTATTATGATCATTCATCATCTCATTTATCACAGTCATTTTTTTAATCAGGAAGCATAATTTGCAACCTGTGTAATAAAGCACGATTAGAATAAAATGGCTTCAAATATTCTCCCTATATGCTCTCCTGACATTTCGAAACTTTGTTATGGTAGCCAAGGTAATCCCCAAGGGGGAGCGAGTCGGTTCGTGATTGGTCCCGCCACTCAATATTGTCACGAGCCGCCACTGACATACTGGACCACAGAAACTTAATGTGTGGATTGCTATCTTTGGCGATCATCTCATAGGGACCCTATTCATTGACGGGACTCTAAATAGTCAAATGTATTTGAGCATGCTGGACGATACAATCAATCCTTTGATCACAGAAAAATCCAGATTTGTTGGAAAATGAGATATTATTTCAACAAGATGGAGCGTCTCCACATTACGTTACTCGAATACGATAATTTCTAGATCACCACTTTCATAATCGTTGCATTGATCGAAAGGGGCGTATACAACGGCCTGCCAAATCGCCGGATCTTACACCAATTGATTTTTTCTCTGGGGTATCTTAAATCTAAGGTGCATACACCTTAAGCCTAAGGCATACACCTTAGACTTAAGACATACCACGTGTTCCTTACAAGAATTCCATCAAAAAATTGTAAAAGAATGGCAACGAAATAACTCCAGAAATGTTGCGAAATGTCAAATGAGCATTTGAAGCAAGATTGAATTATTGTATGGAGGTTAATGGTAATCATTTTGAGCATTTAGCAAAATCCAAACTATTTTATTATAATCGTATTTTATTACACAGATTGCAAATTATGCCATATTTGCTTGCTTATTTAACAAAAAAAAATACCTTTTGATACATGTTGCCATAAAGGAAATGAAAAGAACACTGCGTAGGCTTTCACGGCTGGTGTAACTATAACTAACAGCTTCTTGCGGGTTTCGCCGTGTGTCAAAACTTTCGCTCGACGTTTCGCTGTTCATACTGACAGCTTCTTCAGGATAACTGAACTGTACAGTACAGTTCATACTGACAGCTTCTTCAGGATAACTGAACTGTACAGTACAGTTCAGTTATCCTGAAGAAGCTGTCAGTATGAACAGCGAAACGTCGAGCGAAAGTTTTGACACACGGCGAAACCCGCAAGAAGCTGTTAGTTATAGAAATGAAAAGAACTTTTGAATGAGTGATTACAAGACCCATCTCCCATTCAAATTTTAAAGGTGGCGGCTATTACGCCTCCAGGAATGATTTTACATCGTCAGGCCCGTCATTAAAATGTGTCCCCTTTGATATAATAATTGACAAGTTTCGGAATTTTATATAAATCATAGCAGGTAAAGACTTATTTGAGGTAACTCATTGCAATTAAAATACCTTGTATTTTATCACACATTTATGTGCACGGTGCTATAAAGCGTGATAGATGTATGAAGGGAAGAGGGTATTCCAGCAGCAACTCACAACTCCGTAACGGCTCCAAACCAGTAAAAGGAACACATTTAGCAAGTTCGCGTTCAGAAACTCGTCTGAAAATTTATTATTATTAGCTATTTCGTATATACACGGAGTTAATTTACAATCCACTGTGAAATACCATCTGTTTGCACGCTAAGTACACAACTATTTTTACACAAAGCTAACTTACGTTATGTAGTGTATATACATACATACATATATATAGAAAGATAAGCGTTTGGCCCGTAATGGTCAACGTTATTAACTCGCGTTGCCGGATGGCTTTTTCAAATGCCCTTTCCGGCGTTACTCTCCGTAAGTTTACTAACAGATCCAATTAGCGGGATATTTATGCTCAACGATTATTTATACTGTACGTGCAGATACCGTGCGCGGCAAAATGTTCGCGTGCTGACGCGCTTACGGCATCCGTAAATAGATTTACGCCCATACTATGTAAATGTAAATTATTCGGGCAATTTGTGGCCAAATAGAAGTAGCTACTACATAGAACATCATATAAACGCTATTACCACCGCCTATTATACTCTAATCAATGGATCCTGTTTACCGGTCGGGTTTATCGATTTGGTATCTGTTAACTAGCTATTTGGGAACGTAAAAAAATTACGACTGCTGTCTATTTATCTGCATTCCGTCCCCGATTGTTCAATTTACATTATCTTCGATAGAGTTAGAAAAAAAAAATGTTAGGCTTAAAGTTGGCTAAACATAGGAAATTCAAACAAAAACATCTGTTATATGTCTTATTTCCTTGAATTTTTTTTTGGTGCCCAGCAATAATAACAATTAAAACAATATATAAAAACGTCTCAGTTTCTTTAATATACCTTCTACAAAGTGCAAAAGTGTTAAACCTTTTACATAAGAATAAATATCAGTCGTACAAAATTAACATATCCCAAGAATCTTTACCCGACAATTGTTATTGTCATATGAAATTTTATGAATTAATAATTAATACATGTCTTGAACGTGAATATTTTTTCAATGATATACTATTTACCGAAGAATGGGTAGTCTATTTACTTTTGTTAAGTTTTTTGGAATCTATGTTATTTTATTTGATAATTGACTTTTAAAACTTCTTTTCATTATTTTCTTTTCCTTTTGATATTGTTTATAAGCTCTGTCACTGAGATTTATAATTTACATAGATTTTAGTTATCAAATACGTATTGTCTTATTATTTCCCTTTTCTCTAACATAGATGTAATGTTGCATTTAATATTAGTTTTACAAACTTCATAAATCGTGTTTACAATAACTCGCTTAGAGAATTGGTTATTAATCTATTATTATATATTATCTAGCGAGAAAAAGAATATCACGCTCTTTTCACTTCGGCTGAACTATGACGATTTCTCTAACGTTAATAAATCTGTGCTGGGGTCTCGTGTCTAGGTATGTTCACAGCCACATAATACATAAAAGAAGTTCCTGTCGGCACCCTTTGATTTATCGAATTCAATTTCTATGACCTTGGCGGCCATCTTGAGTTCTAGTAAATATTCGTTGACGTTTGCGGGCATCACCTAACCTCACATTTAGTAATTTAAAAACTATATATATGCATTCAAATCACTTAGACGTTTACAGAGATAGTTGCAAATACTGAAACTTAACCGGTTTAAATTTTGTATGTATGAGATTTTGTTTCCTCATAGTGGCCTTACATACATACAACTTACATATTTTATTTGAAATGACTTTTATACATATATGTGAGCAAGTGAGGTTTTCTGTACACAAGAATGCTTTGTTACAGTACATTAAAGCGGCTTTTTCTCCAGTATACGTAAAAATATAATTTTCGACCGATTTTTAGCACACAATAGTTTTATTTTTAGTATAATATAATTTTAGTTAAAAGATGTTTTATAAAGTGGTCATAACCTTTTAGAGTAAATAATATAATATATTTCACCTCATAATGCTTACACAACGTAAGAGATCGTCAACAGTACAAAAAGATAATAAAAAATGTATAAATGTTAAAAGACATTATATAAGCGAAAGCTAATAAAGCTAACATATATGTAAATAAGGCAATAATACAAAAAACACAAACAGATCTATGTCTCATTAAAATATATTTTTTCTGTGAAAAAATCACTGACGTTATAAAATATTTTGTTACGTAGATATTTTTTTAGTGCATCTTTAAACTTTTTGGGTGGCAAGTTTTTTACTTCTACTGGTAAGTGGTTATATATCTTTAAGCATTGAAATAAACAGGACTTCTGTATTTTGCTCAATTCGGTTTTAGGTGGCAACAGATATGATTTGGCTGTACCCCTAGTGTTATGACTATGCACCAACTCGTATTTAGCGAAAAGGTCGGCGTAGTTGGTATGTGTAAAAACCGCACTTTCTAGTATATAGAGCGATGGTAAGGTTAAGATGTTATAGTCCCTAAAAACATTACTACACAAGTCCCTTGGCTTTAGACCAAATACAGCCCGTAGACAAGCCTTTTGCGCCACAAAAACACTAGCCACGTCTACCGCTTGTCCCCAAAACACAACACCGTACCTTAGCCTCGAGTGCACACTAGCATAGTACAACTGGAGACCCGCATCACAACCCAGATTGAGAGATATCACTTTCAGTGCAAAACACAAGCCACTCAGCTTCGAAACCATGAGGCCGACATGAAATCCCCAAGACAGGCCGCCGTCCACTCGCAGTCCCAGAAAAGTGGTCTCTTTCGTACAGGCAAGTTTTTCACCTAGATGTTGGATATTCACATTAAGATCAATGTTACGGTTAAATATCATGAGCGGTTTATGTTGATTACTACATATTTTTCTAGCTAAATACTACCAAGAAAAAGTAAAAAAGTAATGAATCAGTATTAAAAATGATGGGGTGATTATGAAAAGAACTGTGTTCTATACAAAAAAAATTATTTCAACATTAGCACATGTTTTTACTTGTGGCTCTAAATAATTAGTTCACATACTTTTATTTTATCCATATTGCGATTTATAAATTTTATGGTATAATACAACCTCATATTATATTCTCTTGCACAACAATAACACGGGTTTGACATTTTTTGGTTAGAACTTAGAACACGTGAGCACCATGTGAGAACTTACGTGCACCGACTGCTTAACTAATAATGAAATCCTTAATTCGTGATTATCTTTAATCAGTACCCAACGTACGAATTAACTCATAATTAAAGTTGGCGCAAGCGTAGTTTCTTTGTAGCACATCGTGTTTTATAGGCGATTATAGTTATGTTATGCGGTTTTTGGTTATAATACAAATATCTGTGACTGTAGATTGAAATAGCTAGATAATTAAAGTGTTCACTTTAAAGATTAGGACAAAGAATAGCGGCGTGCAAGAAGTGTATATTTGGCAGGGTTTTAGAACGTCCAAGGTAAATCAAAAATTAATTCTCGAAATAAAAACTAACAATAAATGTATTTGAGGATTACTCGTGGTTTCAGGTGGGAATGACCCGGAGATATTTAGTAATAGGAAAGGATATCTTTCTATAAATTCACAATTTTTATATGTTGCTGATTATATAATGGATATCGTAGTACGATGGCCAGGGAATACACACCTTAACGATCCATTCTTTTCCATAAGCGACAGTGGATATGCCGCAAAAACATATTTATTGACCCCACTGTTAAATTCTGAAACAGTTGTGAAAAATCATTATAATGAAAGCCATATTACAACACAGAATGTCATTGAAAGCATGTTTCTAAGAAGAATGTTTTCCGATACTGGCATATGGTTGTCGCTTAAAACTAGATACCTTTATGGCAGTAATAGTTGGTACCTCAGTATTGCACAATATAGTCATAAATGTGGGTGAAGAGGAAATCAATGAAGAAAAATTAAATCAAGGAATTTTAAATGGACAACTTCATGAGATTAATTATGACGCTGTTGATGATGTACCTGCTGCGACACAGGCATTACTAATTAATGATTATTTCAACAATTTTAATTCATTGCTATAATAGAAATTAACTTTTGAACATTTTTTTTGTATTTGTTTTCTTTGGTTTTTGTATAAACGAAATATATTTTATTTACTCTAAATGCATTATCACTTTGATTTTTTTAAAAGAAATATTGTGTAATTAACCATTTATTTATTAAATAAAAGGAACAAAATATATAAAGAAATGATCGTAATAATAAAATAATTCTAACAAGTAATAGCAGAGGTCAAATAAAGTATCAAAAATTGGAGCATTTGCAGAACAAACAAATAAAAGAATTGCATAATGAAAAAAAACCTGCATTCACATATTAATTTCTATTTTAAAAAAACTACTCAACTTTTTTTAGTTTCAATATCTAGTTCTGTAGCACAATTTCTTCAGCTTAAATTCCAATAACTTTCAAATGCCGCTTAAAATCGCGCATTCGCATAGCCGCCAATTTTCATTATGATGGAACAGTGTTCCCAATATAAAATACAATTTTGACTAAAAACTAAACTTAACGCACTACCAAACCTATATTTCTGTCGCAAACTTTTTAATTAACTAATCATTAAATTAAAATTTGTTCGGTGCAATCCTATCATATTTAATTCGTAATTAAATTAAATCTTTGATTAGTTAATTAAAATGTTAATCACAGACGGTGCAAACGCCGTTATTGTGTCACAAATGAAGTTCTTCCGTTTCAGTCGCTCAGAATGCAATCCACAGCTTGCAACTTTTCATTCCGGTATATGTAATTATTTAAGGTGGTATATTTTAAAAGCTTTAAGCGTAAAAATGTAGGTTCTTGAATGAACATAACGTCGTTTTCAGTAACGATTTATTCGGTATTCGAGACTATACAGAATCATTATTAATTGCAGCAAATTCTCCTCATAGACGCAAAATGAACGAGCGCTCGTGTGTTATTTCAAATATCCCCTCATCGAAATACCTAACTCATTTTCACGTACATACAACAAAATAGCGCAATTTAGAGTATGTACCTCCTGCACATGCATGCCTACTTCCATTTTACTAAACGTATAGGGCACGAACGGTTATAGAACTATCTTCATGCTCCACAGGAATATCGTATTAAAGTTTGCAGCACGTTGTTACCTGAT
Organism: Protaetia brevitarsis; assembly: GCA_004143645.1. Lineage (NCBI taxonomy): Eukaryota > Metazoa > Arthropoda > Insecta > Coleoptera > Scarabaeidae > Protaetia > Protaetia brevitarsis. Next base: position 1,105,259 of record RXPK01000262.1, on the reverse strand, counting down.
GTGGCTGTCGAGTGCACACGTCAATTTCAAACTTTCTTGGACGCCGGCCATACGGTTCCGTATAATGAATGCATGGACTTTTGCGTTAGGTACTGCATTTTGCGATGAACGAACTAGATTGACTAGACATTGTCGAGTTGAATTCGCGCCGCGGGTTGTGGTTTTCAATTATATTTGAAAATTACGTATATGTTGAATTGCCTCTAGAGAAAAATAAGTGTATACAAACTAAACAGAATATAAATTAACGCATCGTTTAGAAAAAAAAAATAACAGCATCAGCAACTCTCTGTTTAATCATTCATGATTAATTGTTATTCATGAGCTATCTTTATTGTCTAATCAAATAAAAAAAATGTTAACAGATAAACATCAATTGTACTCGTACGGATATTTACTACTCACCATTGTTTGAATATATAACAGCTAATTAAACATAATTAAAAACAATCAAGAGATCGTCATATCACAACAGGAAAAGCGTGTTGATTTACACTCAAAAGAGAATTAAAGTATAACACGTAAGACGTGCGATACATTTCGACGATTTCTTAACACTCATAAGTCCATCATAAGGCCCAGCCATAACTTTTTTTTAATTATAAACGTTTCTTTAATAAAAATCCGACTCTTTTTACAATAAATTATATCCTGAAAAGACGAAAACCATTTTCTAGACCTTGACAGAAATTTAAGTCGAATATGGATCGATTAACCAAGGCGTGTAATGTTTATGGTAACCCGGTAATTTGGAAGAAAACAAGGGGATATTTTAGACATTAGTAAATTATAGGTGTGTTTTTGAAAAGTTTATGTAAATGTTGTGTTTACTCGAGTATGGAAAATTTTGCGTCGAAATAAACTTAAATCGTACAAGATCATGTTAGCCATTGTTTAATTACCTGATGAAAATTTAAGACGACTGGAATACTGTTATTGATTATAGGAAAACAGTTAGAAAATGACAAAGATTTTTTTAAGAAGGTCATACTGGTCAGATAGAAATTAATTTTACCAATTGTGAATAATTTAATAGAAATTGGAGCACATTGGGCATTGCAGATCCTGACAAATAGACTAAGAAAACCCTATTTTATTTGGATTAAACGTTTGGATGGGCATCATCACAAAAAATCGAATTGTTAACCTTTTTATGAACGACCAGCTATTGCTGTGGTCTGGCACCCGGTTGTTGTAAATTCGGTGATCATATTTGCTACATATGTCTTCTGTCAAATGTTCGGGCAAAATTTACTCAGAAATTTAAAATTGTTCATATGTTCTATAAGAGTTATTGTTTTTAATTGTTTAATTTATTATCTAAATGTTAGTTGTTTTAAAATTAATTTCACTCTTTTTAATATATTTTAATTTGCTCATGTTGTTCAATGTTCCTTCTTCGAGGAGTTTCTTCTATGAATCTTTGTGCGTTGCAGGCCGCACGCAGCTGTAAGAATTTTATATGTATGCGACCTGTTTTAACCCTGGGACGCCAGTTTCTTTTGAAAGATGCCGTGTAAGTACATGTAATTTTATTTTCATTGCTGCATTTTGGTATATCATTTATATTTAAAGATTTGTTTTCGTTAATTTTGAAATTATCTCATCAATAAAGAACTCATTATATAATAATTGTTTTATATTATTGTGTGCACAATTTAGATGTAAGATCTTTTCTTATCTTTTACGTGCAGGAAGATATTTTAGTTTAAAGAGTTCATTTTTCGTTTTTTTTTAATTTTGCTGTTTTTGTAATTATTCATTAATAACCCTCGGTGAATCACGAAGCTTTCGTGCTTGTATTTAAATTTTTCTTTTGTTAAATATACTTGAATTGTCCACGTTTAATTTAGTCTTGTATTAATTTTTGCAAACCACGGATTTTGATTGTTATACAAAAGGATTATCTTCCCTGAACTGTTTTGCCTTTGTTTGTTATTTGCAAATATTAGAAGTCTAATGCCAGTTTTGATTACGACCCAGACCTTTTTGTCCAAGGTTTTTTTTTCCTGCGTAAATGTATTTTAACATTTTTTTTTTTAATATATAAAATTTCTGATTGTTAGTCATTCTAATCCTCGCTTCTTTTATTTTTTGATTAAATACTTTTTACAATTTTTGGAAGTAATTTAAAAAGTCAGATTTCTTTCACCCACAGTTACTTTTCGTGATTAGTTTTTACTTTGGGAGGGTAACCCTGAGTTTTATTTGTTCTTTGGCGGGCCTTTTTTATATTTTTATTCAAATGCGCTGAGCAGTTAATTGAATTTTCATTTTTACTTTTCATTTTGCATGTCCTTTGGTACCTTCAGTACACAGCACTATATAATAGACTTCCCTGACACAAACCTTTTTAGTGCAACGAGAATCACAATCCAAATACCAAACATAAAAACTGTAATGGTCGAAACTGTCAAATATAATTTTTAACTTTCCGCTTTAATAATATATTTTTGAAAAGCCAACCTTCAGTGAATAAGGCATTAATTACTTTTCGTGCCTGAGATCTTATATCATATTCCTCAAAATTTCCCCTGAAGTAGATCGCATATCAACAGAAATTTTTAAATTTCCAACGATTCTGCTTTAGTGTTCAAAAACATACAAGTATCCCGAAGAAAAGAAACCTATTGGTGACAAATATCGAAATCGGACCATTTAATAGACGCTGGGCTCGTCATTGATTAAAATATTCTCATTTCGGCGCACTATTGCTAACTTTGTTAAAGTTCAAATTGCGATTTCGATTAAATTAGCAAAAATTTAATGTTTTCTGTAGTAATTTAAATGCAATTGAGAAATTGAATGAAACATTTTTTTTTATTAACTTTAAGTATGATATTATGTTAAAATAAGTTAAAGAGGAATAAAAGAAAATAACAAAATACGGGGTTATCCATTTGAAAAACAGAAGTAAATGACACTTGAACATTAATACTTTTGTCCCATAAAATAATAAAATACTCTGTAGATTATACTCACAATGTAGGGTCATCTCCTGTCTGCATAATTACCAAATACTGTTTCAAGAAAAGTAACACCACAGCTCCCGTGATACGTTTTGTTACTACATGCTATCTGGAAATTTTAAACGTTTTCTTAAATAACTTGGCAACTCAGCAATCAAAAATAAAAAACTTTTTATATTCGTAAATTTAATTCAATGCATTATTTAAATCTTTTAAGATATATAGGGCGTTCCATTAAAAATGGGTTTTATAGTGCTACTCTTCTACTGAATACTCTGTATATATTCAGATAATTTTAACCTGAAGATATTCCAATCCGTTACAATTATTGTATACTGGGTGAGTTTTTTTATCTTGAGACAACGGAATATCCCTAAAACACTGCATCAAATCAAAAAAAGATCTTAATAAGATTTGTTATAATGTAGGGCGCTCATTATACAACTTTGAAATCTTAAATGGGAACCCCCATTTTGCATTGCAGATTCGGATTCTACGCCATCAAGTATGTAGTGTTTGTTTGAAACTTTTTTTTCGATTCGTAATCGCAAAAAAAAACATGTTTGTGAACGTCTAGAAAAAATACACAAAAAAGAGAAGCAAGCAAACATGATTTAGTGTTTTTCTTTTTTATTTTAACATTAAATTGTTCTATAGAAAGGGTTTTTCCACACTATTGGCGCACCCAGTATATTTATCTGAATAAATAAGAAATCAGCAACAGTAAAAATTGAAAAATTGCAACTAATGAAATTAATAAGCTTATTAATTAATCGTTGGTATCACAAAATAGGATTGCAAGATCTACAAACAGTCAACATCAAATCTTTCCGCAGGGGCACTGTACCCTTGTTTTAAACAAAAATCCCGGTAAACTTTTTATTAATTATTTTACGGGTATATTTCACATCACAAAGTACACTGTTTTTCAAAATACTGAAAAATATAGAGGGTGTACATTATTTTAAAAAAAAAGTATGAAATTTTTAATTATCCCAAAAATGCTTTCTTCAATCGCTTTTTTTCCTGACTGTATATTAATCGACACTAAAATCACTAAAATCCTTCCTAATTTAATCGAATCTGTAACTTTCATAATGACAAGGTTAGCAATAGTGCGTTGAAATGTTTGAACAAACTGTATATATTTACACACACACAAACACATATATTTACTTTTGACAGTTGTGTCAAATGACTTATACACCTCCCCTTTGTATCTAATATAATTACAACTACTTCAGTGTCGTAAAAAATTAATGTTTACAGATATTACAGACGTTGCACTGCAAATATATACTTAGCACTGGTCACACACATATTAAACCTAAATGAGAATGTACACATAACTAAGGAACTGTATGAAAATACGTTGTTTATTGCACAATTATACCGAACTTGTGAATTTCTAAATCTGTATCGATATAGAAATTACCCATAGATATACATACATGAGGAATTATTTGTTAATATCAATTTTCCTGTCATTATATCGAGTAAAAAATGTTGATAATGAATTTTTTCTTTTTGCGATGATGAAACAAAAATTTACGTATATGAACGTAATTATATTATTCATATAATATAAGGAACAAATAACTGATAAGTCGGACTGATATAATTTGAATCAATTAGTAAAATATGCGGAACTAAAGCCAAACTTATGGACGGTTGCGGAATCAAAAAATTCGTACAACTCTTTAGGCTACGTTTTGCAATATATTAATTTTGTAAATCAATCTTTTGTAAGCCAGTATTGATTTTTCTATTGAAATAATTAAATCAAACGTTATACCATAAGATCAAATAAGACTGTCCTGATCCTACTCCACTTTCCACGAAGAGTATATCAATATTTACATCTACTGTTTCGAATGAAGTTAGCTAATAAAACACACTAACGTGCGGTCACTGTACGGTTTTTGTCAAATTGTGTGGTATGCAACTTAATATACACTAATGTCAACCCGCACAACAAGTGTAGTGCACCAAAATTGCATCTAAGATATGAGTCATTCAACTAACTCCCGTGCAAAAATAACGTAATGAACATTTTTCAAAACAATATATTTCTGATAAATACGACCAGGTTTAATTAAAGCTATAGAAGGTTTAAACAATATACATTGTAAAAATACACATTTATGTCATATCTTAACTTATATCAAACATTCTTCATAATTTATACGAGGTACTGAATGGACAATAATCGATGGATGCTCTTCACAGCCATACGCTCTACAACAAAAATATAATATAAATTAAAAAATTGGGAACATGTTTCTTTAACATACCTGCACTGCTTACATGCTGTGTTCAAAGTGAGGAGCACCATTATTTATGCAAGCATCTACCCTCTTCTTCATGTTTTCCGAAACATTTATTAATTGCTCATTTGTAATATTCTCTATTTCATTTCTTATTGCTTCTTACAATTGATCCATATTATATAAGCGGTTCCGATAAATTTTATTTTTTAGATGACGAAACAAAAAACATCAAGCGGTGTAAGATCAGACGATCTAGGTGGCTAACGTCCAAAGCCAATAACTGTTATCAAAAAAATACTGCAAATACTCTCTTGTTTCTCTTGCTGTATGTGCAGTAGCATTGTCATTTTGAAAATAGCCTAGCTGTAATTCATTATCAAATAATTGTTCCTCAAATTCTTGAAATATAAGTCTATATCTGGCTGCTGTTATTGTATCCTCAAAAAAATGTCGATCCTATTATGCATCTCCTGGACATTGCAACCTATATCCCTATTTTTTCAGGATGCAGTTCCGTTTCCCGAATAACATGAAGATTTTGTGCGGACCAAATCCTGATATTTTGAGAATTTACATCACCTGTTAAATTAAACAGAAATTCAGAAAAAAAGTAAGATTTAAAACATCGTCATTTCTTAGATTAGCATTAAACCAGTGGCGATATTCCATACGTTTTTCGAAATCTAGTGGCAGTAATTGCTGCAGGATAAAAATTTTATATGGATGATAATAAAGCTTCCGTTTTACAGCTTTTTGAGCTGATTCATAAGATAAACCTGCAAAAAATTCACATTACTTTTTATAATACCATTTAGTATGTGTATTTCTACCAGTTTGTTATGCAAGTTGCCGTAATGGCTTTCCAGGACTTTGATCCAAACGAGCACGTACGTCTTCCGCCACATTTTCGGTTAGAACTGATGGGCGACTTACAATTAGTGACTTTCCCTTAAAAACACTTCCACACTCTGAAGCGATGGACAACCCGATTGATGTATCGAAGGACTGTTTCATTATCAATTTGCACAACATTTCTTATAATTTTGACATTTGAAATGAACTCTACGATTTGTAAAAAAAGCCACATTTACACAGAAAAATGTCAAGTGTTTTTTGATTCCGTAGTTGGACATTACGAAGGAAAACGATTGTTTGAAACAATAAAAAATAATGTTTAACTTTAAACATAGAATATGCCAGCATGTGGATGGAAAATCGTTTATCATAGAATGAACCGAAATATATAGTCTGTCCATAGACATAAGGATTTGACTAATGAAGATTACCGGAGATTATCCACAACCTGCTGCGCCAGGTTCCGTGAAATTATGCTAATGTGATAATAGGGCGTATTAGAAGAAATTGGACTTTTCCTAAATCAACTCTGCAGGGTTGAAAATACAGAAATAGGGAGGTAGACGTTATACTGTGTGCCCTGCTGCAGCGGCAGTATTATCAATTATCACTAAAATATTGCTTCTGTTTTTTTTTGTATGCAGGACTTCAAAGAGTTCAAAATAAAGATCATGTTTATGCAATTCTTATTTTTATTTGATTTATATGTAGTTGATTTAAACTTTTAAAGGTTTCTTTGGACAGACTATACTGTGTGAAGAAGTTCACATGATCCCAGCAATCAATTATACTAAAGTATATATTTATATTTTTCAAACGAAAACACAACAATGCTATGGCAACATATACCTGCAATATATTTTGTTGTATATGTATAAACAGTATTTATATAAATATCGTATCCGCCGGCAAAATTTAACCGTAATAGCATCTGTGATGGATGTCTACTACTTTAGATAGATATAAATACATAGCACGTAGATTTACCATCCTTACACAAACATATTATGATGAATAAATATATTATATCAAAATCTCGACATACGACTGCCTCCCTAGAATAGAGTGGTTCCGTTGTTGTTACCAGAGCTGGTGCAGAGTTGAAGTTATTCACACAAGTTTACGCGAGAAACAAAAGGCGTATATCTAAACACGTAATAGATTGTGTAATGTTGTGGTACAGACACAACACACTTACGTTGTATCATGTACTGTTTGAACAAGTGAATATAGCATTAGTTCAGATGCATTGTGTTCTCTCATTCTCGCTGAGACGATTATCGTGCGACAGGGACTGATGTTATTAGGAATAAAAGCGGTGTCTATCGTTTCGAATGACAAACACAGATGTCAAGTTAAAATCTTGGTAATTCCGCAGTTGTGAGGATTATTATTTTAGGTACTTGGATATTTTCCCCGTAAATTATATGAATGCCAATATTTGTTTAACAATTGATATTTAACACCCTAATGTGTATATGAAATATCATTTTGAATGTGGTGAAACATAACCCCAAAAACATAGATACTTGAACACACACAATTTAACTGTTATTTTCAAATGTGAAGGTTCGTCTCATAAACATAATAGTATATTCCAAACCACGGGAGCAAGGTGCTCTTGCCTTGGGCAATTACAAACCATGCCTTCGGCTCGGTTACTTACTTTTCCTCCCTATGGAGGAAAAGTACAACTTTTCTCCCTAGAAAGGAAAAGTATAACTTTCCTCCCTCAAATGAGTGGATACTTTCCTCCCTGCTGGGAAAAAAACATTATTTTGCCAATAGCTTAAAATTAAATCGAAATAAAAAATCCAATAAAAGCATATGGACATACTTTCTTATATTATTTTCACATGTAAAATACACTCCTGCAGTTTGGTCCGTTCCTCCCAACTCGCCCTGTATATTGTTACTGTTTCAAACTAACAGAACACACAACTGTTTTTACAACAAATTAGAATTATAATGCGAAATGCCAATAAGCATTAAACCAATATCCATATATTGTCTATGCTTGCTAAAACTCATTAGACGCATACTCAATATGCAGCTTGGTTTTGAATATTAATTTATGCTATATTAACTCGGAATTCCCAGATTCATGAATCGCACAGTACCACCACAGCGGAATGAATAAATTATTTGGCCATTGATTCGTTCTCTGAAACTGCTGTATCACCAACTTTAATAATTGCCGATATAAATAAACGATGCTGAAATGGAAATAGGATGAAGTAGAAACTGTATTGTGTTATTGTTATTTTTTTCCGCGAATGTTTTAAATGCACCATGAATTGCAAGGTGCACACAATTTTGATAAACCGAAAAAACGATGTTTTATTTTTTTTCTGTCAATCAGTCAAATTTAATTTAATTCTGCCAAATATCTTCAAAAATCTCAAATCGAACATTTTCCTGTATATAAAATACATTTTGACAAGCCGATTATCAAGGCTTTAGACTTTTTTTCCAGTCTGTAATATAATAGCCATCATTTTGAACATTTTTTAACATATCAGTTTATCCGTTTTAATAAATTACATTTCTGAAGTTTACTTGGTTATGACTTTTAATTAGTATGTACGAAAAGCCAAGTTAAAAAGTTAGGCTGATTATTACCGTCTATCTATGTAGAATAATAACAGCAGTTTTTATCCAAGCCTCCTTCGAAAATAAAAAAATAATGGCTAGGAATTGATATTTGAAAAAGAAAATTATAAATTACTAAGAAACTATAACAGATAGGCATAGGAAGCATTAATACAATCTTAAAGACCGTTAAAGTTAGGATCTAAACAAAGTAATAAATACAGGGTGTTTCATTTAAAATAGAAAGTTACTTGACCCTTAAAGATAGCGAAAATTAAAAGTATGTTTTTATTTCCACCCTGTATAATTTTTTTGCATTACTTTTAATTTTATTACAAGTGTAATGCTCTTAGTTAAAAATAAATATAGTTTAAAATATCTAGCTTAAATATGCCATGACAGGCGTGCCTCTAAATTTTGGTCTACATTTTTAAGAATAGTTAATTATCTCGTAACACGAGTTTGAGTTAGATATAAGAAACCTCAACACCAACTTGCCTTATTTAGTCTCTACTATCAAAATATGTCATAATATACAGGTGTTCATTTAATTTTTCACAACTTTGGTGTTTGGTGTTTTTCTTTGATCAGGCCTGTATACTTTCAAAAATAATTTTGAAATATGATCCTTCTGAACCTGTATACATCCTTAACCAAAAAAAATTAAAATATGTTTCACACTTTTTTTGTATATAAACCGACCGCGAATGGTAGTGGCCCACCCTGTATATTCCCCTCATAAAAATTCAATCCAAATTTGTTCATAGAAACAAAATACATTGAAAAAAAAAATATGTTTTTTTATTTATTATTTTTTTTTATTTATAATTAATCTACGTAAGATTAGTTATTCCCAATCATAATTGTAATAAGTGAAGCAGAATTAAAAAACATCTTTGTTTCTGTTGCTTATTTCCGAAATGTTTCTATTGAGGACATTCTAACATTTAAGAACGTTACAGAAACAAGCAACATAAACGGTGTCCTATTGAAGCCATTACGCAATTGAAAACAGTAATATAATGAAGTTCATTATAACACTGTTTCCGGTGATCTTTTATTTGGGGTTGGTAGATTTCGCAAGATGTCACCTTCCATTAGTTATACATGGTTCAAGACTAGCAATCCAAAACAGTGTTATAATGTAGCTCATTATAGCCATAATTTATTAAAGTTAAATGTGCAAAACTTTTTCTCCACTATTTTCACTGGAATAAGTGTAGTTATATTTCTTAATAACCTCTTATTTTCTAACTTATTTTTAATTTTATCTATCACACTTTTCTTGTAACCATTAATTTCTACAATTACTCTACAATTTTCAAATTTCCTCTGAAGATAAATTAATATCTTTTGATGTAAGATTCTGTTTCCAATGTGTTCCTACTTGACATACACTTTGCAAAATCTGGAATCTTTCTTTTATTTTTAACAACACGTTGCTTTTGATAAAATTCTTGAATACATAATTTAACGAAACTGTGTATGGTACAAAATATCTTAGATTCAATAATAAGTTTTATATACAAACATTTGGAACTGCAATGGGTAACTCTCACTCTCTTCCTTCTTCTTTTAGCAACCTCTTCTAACTTATTTTGAAAAAAATATAAGTAAATTTCCTTCTTTCTTCACATTGTGGATTAGCTATGTGATGATATTTCTTGCGTGTAATACCATTTGATTTTTGATATAGATTTTTATATTTCATTAATAATCAGTATCCGTCAATAATTTACGTTTGAATTTGGGATCCAACACAGTTTACTCATTTCTTGATTTATATTTATATTTAAGTTAATACATTCCACTTGCATATACATAGAAAAGCAACACACAAAGCAATTATATACACATAACTTATCTTATACAAGCATAAAACAATAAATACACAACATTCTTTTCTTAATAACTAGATTATTGAACGCTTTCGGAAGATAATTTTAAAAAGAATTAGACTTATATAATCATACTAGCAGGAACTTAATGGTTACAAGAAAGTGTGATAGATAAAATTAAAAAATCAGGTTAGAAAGTATAGAGGTTTTAAGAAAATATAACTAACACTTATTCCAGTGAAAATAGATGGAGAAAAGTTTTGGCAGATTAACCTTTATAAATTATGGGTTAATCCAGATATTAAACTTGTGTAAAAATACAATCTTAGTCCGGTTTTCAAAATTCTAATACTTTTAAAATTAAATTAAAATTTAATATTGAAATTATTGATTTTAAAAATGTTCTGGGATTTATAAGATCAAATGCGGTGTGTTGTATAAAGTATATATAGGCCAAACAGAGGAGGATGCGGAGATTAGATTTAAAGAGCATTTATATATATTAAGAATCACAATGCCGATAAATCCGCTTTGGCGTATCATTTTGTTCAATCACAGGACATACTTTTTCAATTGATGATTTAGAATTAATTAAGTCTTTAAATTGTAAGAATCTTAATATGTGGGAAGCTATTTATATGAAAAAACATATTAATAGCTTGCTCAATACTGATTTAACACCCCTTAATTACAAGTATTTAGAATTTATTGAATATAGTAGTCCTGATGATTAATTTTTGTAGCCTAGGATATACTTACTATATTTACGCATTTAGTATTTGACAATACATTTGTATGTACACCTGAAGATGTTAGCTTAGCTAACGAAATGTACATTGTGTTTTTTCTTTTTTTTTTTGAAGATTAAAGAATTTGTGAGACCGAAGTTTATTGGGTTTTTCCTGTTAGTTATCAGTATATCTCACCAGTGCTCGATTTAACCTTCTATTTAATTGATTTATATTGGAGCTATATTAATGTAAACGCGGTAAAATGTCTGAATTTTGGTTAATGTTATTGCCTATGTAAATTTGTTTTTTTCTTTCGCAAAGGTTTGTTGAGTGCAATGGCGATGTCTTTGGCAGAAAGGTATTTGTTCTTCACTAGAAAAAATTGTTGAAATACTGGAAGTGAAAAGTTCTGGACGTACTGACAGTAGTTCTGCTACTTCAACTTTTCTTCTTAAGGAGCTATCGGTGTAGCCTTCTGCTACTGCAGAACTCTTCCTCCCGCCATGACGTTTTATTGTTACAAGGTCACATACTACATTGTCTACTATATGATGTGTATTATTTTGCTCACACCAATTATTAAAGTTGTGAAACTTCTTTCCATATACGTGTTTCTGTGTATAAAGTGCTCTCACATTAATCATGAGTCGGGGATTCATCAATAGACTTTCGGATGCTGTTCTCCATCTCGCGTGCCCGTCGTATTTAATATTGCACATGCGCTTCATGTAAAGATCCGCTCAGTATACCTAATAATTACCCGCTTCTTCTGTTTCTTTAAATACACTGATGAGGTGGTGCTGTAATAAATACGAACGACACAAACATCTTTAACATTTTATAGCGAAGAAGTTCTAACTCATTTTTCTTTATTATTTCTAATTCGTTTATTTCGTTTTATAATGATTCAAAATGAAGAAATTTAAACTTAAAGGGTTAAAACTACAATAAATAAAAATATTTTTTACAATACTTCAATATACATTACAAGCTACAAGTGCTAACACCTACATACGTATCTTCAAACGGCCGTTTCGTTAACGCTAAACATATACACTAGGCAGCACGCGCACCACTTGTATACGCGATTGACAGGTATTTCAATTGAAATAAATCTGGAATCCACAGCGATAATGGAAAACAGCTCTGCAAGCCGACACGCGCTTATATCTATCCGATTGATCTGAATTCGCGGTATAATCGTTATTTACCTTGCGGTTTAACCAGTGTTCACTTCCGTGGTGAATGCCGCTGTCTACAGATCATATTCTAGAAATTTTAGGTTAAAAAAAACAAGTCCACAAAATAACGGTAGCTATTGATTCTTGAGTAATTCTGATCGCCAGTGTTAATAGTAAATTTAAACACGATATTTAACAATTTATAGATAATAACAATATGCCCTACAGGATAATACGTTCTTGAACATATGTATTTTATTTTTCCTTCAATTTAAATAGCTGATCAAATACTTGTATTTTTTCATTTAATTTAAGACAAAAAATACTTACATACACGATTGTAAGTTAAATATGATTTTGTTGGAGCATCCAAAATATTTCTTACCTCTCTAAGGTGTAACGCAGTTAAATATTTGCTTGGATAATAAAATATCTATTATTATACCAGAATAGATATCTCGCAGTAGTATATCACAATATACAGCAGTTTTTTTGTCGTGAAACATGGTAACGCATAAATACAGTATGGTTTTTGTCTCACTGTCATTACCAAAATAGAAAGCGTACAGAATGCGACTGATATACGTTTTCCAAAATAGAATTTATTTTATTTCAAATAAAAATAACTGTATGCTTAAATAATAGCACAGATAACATAATTGAATAAAACACGTTTATTATAATAATGATTGCTATAGAGGAGAGTTACCTATATTATTGAGCACTTTTCCATTTTCATTTTTGGCTTTTACATATCAGTTTATACGGCATTTAATAATAATAATAATAATAATAATGTGGTTATATTTGCAATTACCATTACAGATGCAGTCAGATTATATTGCACATGTACTGGGTACAAAGAGTCAAAAGTTAAGAATATGACAAACAAACGACACAAACAAATAAATAAACAGTAACACAGTGGAAGACAAACAGAACATGAAATGTATATATAAATGTATATAAATAAAAAATATTGGTGTAAACTGTAAAGGTTAAAAAAGTCTATTTCACTTAATTGTATCGGAAAGTGAGATTTTCCGCTTATCTAATTTTCAAATGTTTTTAAAGCTCAACATAAGATAGAATACCTTTTTCCTAAATCATACTATTAGTTTCCCAATTCGTACTAAACTCATGCATTGAAACTGTTGGAAAATAATCCTTTTTTAAGTTTATTTTCCTGATGGTTGTATATTGGAACCACCATTTTTTTCATGTAAATTTAGAAAAAATATATTGTTCTGATAGAAAAAACCAACAGATAAGAAAAACTCATTCAAAGTTTACAGGTAATTATATTGGCTGACATGTTTCGGTTAACTAGCCATCTTCAGAGCTGATGAGTAAGCTAAATTGTGTTGGAATTAGAAGCACCTTTATCAGATTCATCTGGATTTAGGCTTTCAACAAAATAAAAGTGGCAGTCCTTGAATACAGTATAGTTAAGTGACCAAATAATTCCGGAAATACAAAAATCTTTGGCAGCATTTTCTACTATTACTGCTTTTTCATAAGCAGATCAACTATCATTTTGACATCTTCTTACCTTTAGTCAGTAGGTCTTTAGTAAATTCCGGCCTCTGCTCATTTAGAAACTCTTTTACCTGTCTCTGGCTTGGTGACTTTCGCAACCACTCTCTGAACTCATCATGTATCCATTCATTGATGGATTTTTTAATTTGCGATTTAATAATGCCAAAAGAACACCTGACCAGATCATCCGCTGCCTCGTTCCCTCATGCTGGAGTGGTTAGAGATCCACAGTCCATTGTTAATTCCCTTTGGACGCCTTCTCCATTTAGGATCCTCACACAGCCCCAAACCAACTTCGAGTGCCACTTACGGAACTAATCGCTTTAAGTGCTGTCTAGCTGTCAGAAAAATAGCGACGCTTTTACCTAACTCGGTCCATCTTCCTATATCTCTGACAAATGATGATTTGTAGCCACTTCAGCTTGGAGCACCGCTGTGTGCTTGCTAAGCTTACTGAAAGGGTCTTTTTAGGTTTCTTTGCATATAATCCAGCTCCTACACTATAATCCATTTACAGAGACGTCTATATACCAATTTGGATCTGCTTTTATTGAAGTGCCTTTCTCACAGTCTTGATTTTCTGGTATCAGTTATTTTTAGTCAAAAAAAAAAAAAAATCAGCTTCAAAAATAATACTTACAACTTGATTTTTCGACTCTCGAAGCAAAATGGTAATACGCCAAAGGACTTCATTTACATTTTTAGAATCTATGATTAGAGGATGCCATACTGACGACAACATTCGTTGAAAGTCATGCCATGATTGTAAACTTGTAATACACAATATTAATTCCTCCTCGTTCCATCCTCCATATTTTTCTTTTGCCATCTATGTAAATAGTAACAATATGTGTGAACTGTAAATTGTTAGGTACTGTAATACAAAACAGTAGAGTAGTTTCTCAATTTGTACCGGTAGGAATTAGTAAACTAGCCGAAGTACGATATAGACAATTCATTCTATTCTTAAAAAACCCTATTCATAACTTCAAAAGGGCGGCTAAATTATGAATTAAGCAACTATCATGTATCGCATAAGTTGTTTTAATTATATTTACTGTTTAAATTCTGAAAGACTTAAGCAGCAGTGTGAGAATATTATGTAGAATCAATATTATGCAAACACGTTTTAAAAGTTTGAAACAACTTTTGTACGCCCCTCAACACAACAAATAGTTAGTAGTAGCATCAGCCGCGATAAAAAAGCACTCTTTACTTCGTACAAAATCTATGGTGGTACGATTTATCTATGTTGCTACATAGCACTAATAATTTAATAATAACTAACAATAATAATTATGAATCTGAATTACATCAGGTACATAACTAATGGAAATTTAGAACCCATATAAATTTGATAGAAAGACTAAATATTATCAAATCGAATATTTTAAGAGCTACATGGGAATTTATAAGCTAAATAAATCTCTGCTATTGAGTCGGGGAAGTAAAATATTCCATTTTAGTTATAGGCGCTTTCGTAAATTTGTCAGAAATTATGATCCGATGACTGGGAGAAAATATTAAAAACTGTAATCTTCTTATAAACTAAAGCGCGCAGTAATTTTTAAACAGAAGACTTAAAAAAGATCTCTTAAACAGTATTTCCGGCGATTGATATGCTAAAGTAAACGATTTCTTGAACGAACCATCGCGAAGAAATTAATCAAGACAGTGCGTAGCTGTAAATGACAAGACACAAAACATTTGTCACTGTCAGTCAAGTTTTTAATTTCTAAAATTCTCGTTACAAAAACTTTGGCGATGTGGATGAGAGTAAAGATTTTCAGTTAGTCCCCTCTCGAAAAATGACAGAAATAATAAATGTTGCATCATTATTTTTATTATCAGAAATATACGGTAACATTTTCATTTTGTTACTTTATTTCATCCCTAAAGTTGTAACGCCATGCATATTCTTGTTTAACCAACAATCTATATTTTTTTAATATTGGTTTCTGTACTTTTCAACTGCATACAATTTTTAATATTTATTTAATATTTGAAAAAAAGATGAGAAAAGAAAATGTCCTCAAATTAAATTATTTACAAAATTAACCTAATTACCATATAAAATGAACAAGTGATCTAAATGGGTTGTAATTACGAATTAAACAATAAAATAAATGCTATTTTTACATTAATTCTGTTGCTTGGTCTAAGTCTAAAGGTACAATTGAATGAGACATTGTGAATTGAAGCCTTGAACCTTTTACCTGTTATTGTTCCATAAATTGAACATATTCTTTTTGTTTCATTTTATTTTTATTATTAACGGAAATAAATTTGTTCAAATTTTGCATTCTTTTTTTTTTCATCGTAGTTCAAAACCAGAAGAATATTGTTGATATCTTTTTTTTATAGAACTTTTAATCAAAATATTATTTATTACTATTTATTGTTACAATATTCTCTTAGGGCTAAGGCTAAAACTGCATGTACAAGGTGGGGTAATTTCAATGGCATTACATGAAGAACTTCTTTATTTCAGTAGTTACAGGAAAACTATGTTAGAAGTCATGTCCTGTTTTTTGAAGGCAAATTTAGTAGTGATGGGAAAAATCAAACATTCTTAATTAATTCAGGAATAAGACCAGAAACATAAAATTCCGGGTTTTTTTTTAAATAATAGTAAAAAACCTTTTCTATTAATATTTTGAAGTAGATCTCTAAAAACATTCTATAATGTCTCTATCTTCATTTGTTCTCAAGTTATGAGACAATTTTTTTTTATAAAGTATAAAAGCAATTTAGTTGCTTTAATCCTATTCTGAATGATTAAATAACAATCTACTTTACGAATTACTATCTTACAATTCGCATGTTTTGTATTCTACGCACATGCATTTATCCATGCCATATGCTTGCTTATAAGGCCTGTAATTCTCCAAAAATTAAAAATTGCTTATAACTTGAGAATTGCTGCAAACAGATAGATATATAAAAGTATATACACTTGAAGACCGTCTAAAAAATTCTATCTACATATATATGTCCATGGCCAACTATAGTTTACTATTTACAAAAACATAAGTTTGTCTCATAACACGGAAACAAATGAAGATGAGGCACTATGGAATATGTTTAGAAATCTACCATAAAATATCAATAGAAAAGGTTCTTTATTATTATTTAAAAAAAAAAACCCGGAATTTTAAGTTTCCGGACATATTCCGGAAATAATTCAAAATATTTGATTTTTCTGATAACTACTAAATTTACCTTCGAAAAAGAGCACGCAGCATCTTATATACAGTTTTCGTGTATCTATTGAAATAAAGAAGTTTTCAATATAATGCCATCGAAATTGCCCCAAATAGTCTTGAAACCGATCGATGAATAATTATTTTAACCCTAAAATAATCAATATCCCAACTAAGATCACTCAAAGAGATTTTATTTTTTATTTGTATTGTCGTAAACTTCCTTATCACTCCTTTAATAACACCATTAGCTTAAAATATGTTTTATTTAAACAAAAGATTTCCTTCACAATTAGATCTAATAACCTCACATGTCCCTTCTAACTATCCTCTTTTTGTATACCAACCTTTATAAAATTAAATTTCAAACAAGTAACTAATCTAATAGTATGTTCTACTTCACTGAAAGGATTTAAAAAATATATATCTAATCTTAAATCACACTTCTATATAATAAGAAGTCAAGTTGGCACCTTAAACCTAATTTTAAAAAACCCAGTCCCTAAAAAGGGAAAATATTAATAACTTTGAGCTGTGTGTAAGTAAATTTAATATTATTTTATTGTGTCAATATGTATTTTTTATATATTTCGGTGCTTTTATAACTAACTAGAGCTGAAACATACATACATACATACAAATAATTTTGAAATTGATGCAATGGCTAATTATTTCAGCCCTAAAATAAAGAATAACTAGGATAAATACTAAGATCATTCAAAGAGATTTTATTTACATGTTCTACCATACAAAAAAAACTGAAAAAAATACATAGTAAACCTAAATGTATAGAGTCTGATGTAAGGAAAAGCCAATTTGACACCTTAAAACAAATTTAAAAAAAAAACCCCTCAAAGGGAAACATAATAATAATTTTGAACTGAATAAATGAAATTAGCATCTGATTTTTTTTATAGAATGCCCGCATAATCAAGTATTTCCTTAATAATACAATACAGTATTTACTTACCTACTTTTTTCTTGAACGTGATAGCTTAAAATAATAATTACTGAGAAAAAAACGAATATTCTTTTGGGTGGCATCTATTGAGATATTTTTTCATATTTAGGGCACTTCTTAATAGCTTATCAGAGTACTTTTCAATACTTTTTGTATACATTTGAAAATATTCTTATCTATGCAAAGAATTTCAATATTTTCATGTTGGTA
The DNA here is from genome assembly GCA_004143645.1 of Protaetia brevitarsis. Lineage (NCBI taxonomy): Eukaryota > Metazoa > Arthropoda > Insecta > Coleoptera > Scarabaeidae > Protaetia > Protaetia brevitarsis. The sequence goes on along the minus strand of RXPK01000262.1, from coordinate 1,086,910 downwards.
ACACAATCGTGTCATGCGGATTTATTGTTCTATGCACGCAAAAATCTATACACAAATGTCAAATGTGTGATGTCAAATCACAGGCTGCATTACTAACCTGCATAACAAATCGCCATATTTGATTACACAAAGTGAACTGTGTGGCACTGTTTTTCGATAAAACAGTTGCACAAAATGCCATCGTATATTCGAAATAGAAAAAATGTTTTTTATGAAACTTCACAATCATATAATCTTTATATGTCAATTCTATTAATGTACAGTACATTACATACAGGCATTATTATTTAGCAGTGTTGGGCAAGATAGGAGAAGTGAATAAATTTCTACTAGCGACTAGATACACTCGTGTTTATTCGCGCCATGAGTGGGGAGCAGTGTTAACTAGTCATTTACTGAGAGCCGACAACACACGAGTATGTCTAACCGCTGCAGAAATTTATTCACTTCCCCTAACTTGCCCAACACTGTTATTTAGCACTATGAATGGCCCAACGCTTTGATAGTGCTAAATATTAAAGCCGGTGACTGTATACTCATTTTAAATTATAATTATTAGAACTAGAAGAATTCTACTTAAAGCAATTTTTCCAATTCCATTCTCATATTACATTTAATGCATATAATTTTACATCTACGTATATTTTATATTCTGAAGAAGAAATAATAGTTTTGATTTTTTTGAAACGTGAAATAAAATATATGACTTACAAGTAATTTATGTAAGAACATTTTATACGAAAACATTACAAATCACTTAACAACGGATAAGAAAATCTTCAAGATTATTGAAATCATTTATTCATAGCTTTTTCCAGAATTATCTTTTATTTACAGTTTCATATACGTTAGGAGCATTTTTTAGATATTAATAAACATCATTTTCCAAAAAGTTCATGTTGGTGTGCTTCTAGTTGCGTGCAACGTATTTTATACTGAGGGTAGCGTCAGAAAATGCACCACCAAAAATGATATGTTATGTAGTATGGCACCATTCATTTAATTATGGCAAAAAATAAGAAGTACTGACGAGATTCACATGTGATGATCTCGTGCTCAACGTAATTTTCTCCTACCATGTCGCGTATTTAAAATATGCAGCACTGTCTGGCATTTATGTATTTTGAAGCATTACTGGAAAACCTGGTACCATTCAAACAACACCAAGAATGAAAACAAACAAACGATGATTTGAAAATAATTATTTAGCGTTCCCATACATACGAATATATAAACAAAATTATTTATATTACGTAAGCCCGCGGTAATTACATAAACAACATTCAATTATTTATTTGCACTCATCAATCTTTATAATTTGTAATGTACATGTAATTATTTCTAATACTGCACACTAAACTTTCCTGTTTGAAATATCACATATATTTTTTTTTTCATAAAAATCAAATCGGGCAACCTTGTTGCCAAACTCTAACCAATCAATTCATTTAACACTTTATTCGAAACCAATAATATATCATTCAATTAACACTTTCCGAGAATCGAATTAATATACTACCGATAAATGAATTTCGATGTGATGGATTTTGCCAAATTCGACATAGGAAAACCGTATTTGCGGAAATCGTATTTTTAGGCTTGCTTTTATAATGGTGATTTATAAATACAGGTGTGTAAAAACGGGAAATATTTAAAACTCGACTCGGTATAAGTAAATAAATGTATAATGAATATACTAAATGGCATAAAATTTATATATTTTATAAAATATATTGAAAGTAAAGGCATGCATTAAAATTATCCACACGTAAATATATCTTTTTGTTTCGTTTTCTAGAAAGAGCCTTTATAGCTTGTATTATAACATTACGCATATTTAAACAGAATTGTGTTTTATTATGTTTGTACATAGTCTTTATAATAATTATTAGTATATAAAGTGGAATTAATTCGAAATTATTTACACTGGCTCTTGTATTCATGAGGATAGGTTTAAAATAATAATAAGAAATAATTTAAGGAAGTTTCTAAATTTTATGCTTGTCATAAACCTGGAGAGAAAATGAGCTTCATGGCCAGTATAATCTCTTTTATTTACACGATATATAACATTGGAGTAAAATTTTTTATGACGCAGAATTCATTTTATGTTTAAAAATAATCGCCAAATACTTCAATTCATTGGTAACCAACAAGATATAAATATAACACTAGAACGTACGCTGCGTGGTTATAAAACTGCCCGCTAGACAGTCGATCGCCATCTTTAATTGTGGCAGAATCCAAACGATGGAATTGCACTTATACGAAGTTTCGCGTTTCACTTGTTATTTTCTGTTTTTAAAAGCTTGTGGTGGGATTCTATGCATATCTGTAACGCCTGTAAGTTGCTAAGTATGCATTAAATGTGCTTACGAACTTACCTTCCTTTATCACATTTAAGAGAGCAACAGAATGTTACTCGCTTGCATGTATGGTCTACAAATATCTCTCTAAAATTGTCAAATGATAGTCAAGAACGTTCATTTTGACGGTTGCTGAGAGTAACTGAGAATGATTAATAATATTTGAGTTAATTCCACTGCGTTTGTAATAAAATTTGTTTGTTTCTTACTGAATTGTTCTTAACAATAATAATAACAGTTATTTTTTTCCTAATACAAATTCCACACTTATAGTACTTGCTTACTTTTAACGCAGCAAACGACAGCAGATGACAAATAGTGACCATTTTGAGACGAGATTGCACTACACTCTTTGATACATGACAGAAGACAGTTGAGACATCTCGTGCTAAAATGATACACCACCGCTACAAGTAATTATGTAGTTAGTTAGTAATGAAAGCATTATTATTATTATTATTAAATAACAAAGCAGCAAGAAACAAACAAAACAACAAACAAGTTAAATTAAAAAAAAAGCGGTATAAATACTTCAAGAATAATATTTAATTTTTCTAGACTACTCCCAACGACCGCCAAGATCAACGTCCGAATGATAACTACAGTGGCGCCATCTCTGTAAATTGACAGAGTTGTCGCCAAAGTCGTGCACGCGCAACCGTCAAAAATGACAGGTGTCGCCTCTTGTCTTATCTCTTCGTTGAATGATATTGGATCATTTAAATGTGAACCCATTTATTGTTCAATGGGGATAGATATTGCAAACAAGTATGCATCTAACGTCTTGAATAATCCATAATATTCAGCTAAATCGACTAGAATATTTATGGTCGCACTAACAAGCTAACCTCGCAAATTGTAAATCACAGATTCTAATGAAACTCTGTTCAGTTTATAGACCCCATGGAATGTTACTCACAGGACTCTCTATTCCTGCGGAATTTCAACTATAAGGGGTTCAATTTGACTTTGAAATTCGACCCGAATTCTCAAAATTCTCTTAGGTTTCTTCGATGTCATCGTGACTTCTAGATATTCGAAATGGCTAGCTCTTTCGAATTCGTACTGTATTAGACTTGGCAGATTTTGTTTGGATCAGTTATACATACTCTTTTATTTAGTATTTTGTTTTTTTTTATTCGCAGTCTACATTTGTCTGTTTCCTCTAATTAGTTAAAAACCTTCTCAAATCTTTTTAAGATCTTGTTAACAGCACTACGTCGCTACGCACTATACTTTACGATGGTAAAAAAAAACCTGTTTGTAACTCCTTATTACTTCAACTAGTAAATTAAATAAGTTTGTCAAAAGAAGGTCGCCTAATCTCAAACCATTTCTAACTGCTCTGTAAAATTGCCAGTCTTTATACCAAACAAAAATAAAGTGTTTTAGGCCATATGCCAAAAATGTACATTTTTGCACCTCTCTCCGGAAACAAACCATTTTCCAGCCTAAACCGAGAAAAAAGTCACTGAATATTAGCAACACCATTTTGGGTTGTTAAAATTTCTGTGATTGATTGTAGGTTCTACAATAGATGACAAAATGTTCATTGCACCATTTCTTAAGTCATTAATATTATCTCCAACATCTATTGGAAAGATTTTGGAGATGATGAACTGTCAATAAGCTATAGAGCAACTTTTTAGTAATATGAGCTGGTGCCTCCTCCATTGCACTTACTATTGATGAGCAAGATAAAGAAAGTGAATGGCATTTTACAACAATTAGACATATTCATGAAACGAATAAGCACGAGTATGTCTAATCTTTGTAAGACGAGATTCACTTCCCCTAGAAGAGAACCGCTAGAAAAAAAAAACAGTGTTGGGCAAGATAGGAAGCCAATGAGTTTGCAAGAAGGGATTACCTATTTCATATGTAGGTCCAGAACCTGTTCCAGGAGTGTCTAAAAACATAGCACGAGACCAGGTAAGATGTTGGGTCAAAGACAAACAAAAATAATACTGGAATAATACAACCAGGCCAATTCATGGTAAGACTTTTAATGAAGGGGCCATCAAAAGAGAACGCTGAAGAACTATTGTAGCTCAGTGGCAATTATCTTCGCATCGTAACTGGTCTCCTAACAGCACACTATATACTGAAAGGGCACCTACAGAAAATTCGGATCAACATTGGAGATAACAACTGCAGGCGATGTTGTGAAGGGACAGATAACGCTTACCACATTCTGTGTGAATGCATGGCTCTGGACACAAGAAGACAGGCAATTTTTGGCAAGGCAAAAATGAACCCAGAGATTTACTTGGATCAGCCAGCCAGAGGCTTGTACAGATTAACGCTGTAGAAATTTATTTACTTACTATTTGGCCAACACTAGAAGAAAATGGCCAAAAATGATGTATTCTAAGAAACGTCAAAATACTAAGGTAACATGTAGCACGTGTTGTTAACTTACCATGGTGCCCATTTTGTTTTAATGTTTTATTTTCAACAAAATTAAGATTCCAAAAAAATGGTGTGTAAGATACAATCAGAAACCCTTTTACAAGTATTTCTCACAAACTTTCCTCATACTCGCAAAACCATAGTTTCTGGCCTAATGACACAATAGTTATTTGTTTCGCTAGGCCAGAAACTACAGTTTTGCGAGCATGAGTACGGTTTGTGCGTAATACTCGTAAAAGGGTTTCTGGCCGTGTGATACACATTATTTTTTAAGCGGACAAATCTTAATTTTGGATTGAAAATAGAAAAGAAATTTTGACGTTAGGAAGTTGACTATACAGGTTAGCATACATGCCTTTTTCTGTAATGTTCTGTGTAGTTTGATAGAGTGAACTCAAAATGAGAAATACATATGTCGTCATATCCGTTTTGAGAGCTGGAATCGCCGGAAGAGTCTATTATACTAGCTTTAGGGGTGTTCCTGTCACTTTGACAGAGGAATTTAATGGAATTTCTATCGTAAAAAAATCACCTCCACCACTAATGACTTTAGTTCCTCTATTCTATGTACTTCACATGTACTTGTCATTTTGGGTTCACTATACCTATGTATCAATAATAAGTGCAAGGAAGATACCAGTTCATGTTAGTAAGGTGGTACATCATCTTAATGAATTTATTACACATCTGTCATGCCGAATGTAGTGTGCCAACCTTTAGCCTTAAAGTAACGCAAAATTAGTGTTTCTGGATGAAGGCCCAAAAACAACTATTCTTTATTGGTTTGGCAGTTATAATTATAGTTTCCAAAAATATGGCTTGAAGTTAAGGCTACGTTCAAATTGGGGGCGGAATAGATTATTCATTTCCCCCTAATTTTTTCAAGAATGAAGTTAGTTAATTATGTTTCAAGTCACAAGAGGATAATATAACCGTATAACTAATTTTCATCATTTTAAAAATTGATTCACCTCCATCCTATTTTTCCCTTCTCCGCAGTTATGCAGTAACGCATCTTCTTGTAGCTTCTTCATTATAATTACCGTTAAATAGAAAATCATTTCATAACTCAAAACACAATTAAATAGTTCCATTTTTCAAGACACTAAGAAAATGGAAAAATCTATCCCCCCCACCAATTTTTGCCCATCCTTGAATGTTAGGCACCAAACTAAGAGTGTTAAAATTTTGTGATGAAAATTATTGTGGAAGCTGGTTTCATTCAGACTGTCTATTTCTTATTAAATACGACAGTACTAGGGATACACAGATATTACTTAATTAAGACAATTTTCGTCAATGCAAAAGAGACAATGAATATTTTGTAAGGAAAGTAAGTAGTATTTGCTCCTTTAACTTTAAGTCAAACTTATTACTATACAAAATTTTAAATAAACTTCCAAGATTTTCCAACTCCAAAGACGATTTGAAACTCCCCTCCCATATTTGCTCATAAAACAAACGAAAACCATTCGTTAATTAGCGTATACGAGCGCAGGTAAGTGTAGCACCCCAGAAATATGGCTGGCTCGGTAATTATCGATTTTTGAACCCACCGTACACGGCCGGTATACGCCGTAGAAATTATTTACCCCCCAAAAAAAAAATTACTTATATACTTACATAAAAGGTATTTTCATAAGCGCCAATTTTCTAGGTATAGCAGGATTTAGATCTTCTCTACTCTTTAACGACCGGAATTTTCATTCAGAACTGCCAAAACATCCCCGAAGATCGCACCAAAGTTTCATCATAGAATCTCGCAAATATCAACTCACAATATTTCGGCGTGAAAATTACCATAGGAGGAATTTTGGGGCGATTTTCACTGTTTGTCACTTCCGTTCGGACCGACTCGGCGCACTCTGACCGCTCACCCTCCGGCAGGGGCGATAGCTACGCCTGGTGGCGAACGGACCGCGGTTTCAACTCTTTCTTATAACGACTTTTAACGAGTTGTTCGTGGTTTGAATGGTGTGGGGTTCGTTGGCGCGGACACACAACTAGTTGACAGCGCGCGCACCGAGCACTGACTGCTCGGCGAGCGCTGGCCGTCGAACGCGGCCAGGTACTGTGTGCGCATTTTCGCGCCGGTGTCGGCAATTTTGTTATTGTCACCGCATCAGTTGGTGTAGTTTTAAGCCGACGTGTGGAAGGATCAAGGATCAAACGAAAGGGGGAAGATATGCTGCGTTCTTTATGCAAGGTGTTAATTGAGAAACTTTGCAGACCTTAACGAGCGAGATAGATGAAAATGAGAAGAAAACAACTCTAGTTAGCCCAGGTCCCGTGATCGATAATTTTCGAGATATGGTTACAGGTAATTAACCTGTAATTACGAATCTGAATATTAGAAACAATTAGCATGGTAGTTAGAGTTAATTCAGCATTATCTGTTAAAAACTCACCCATACACTAAAGAAATTTAGGTAATTTTTCTGACAACCGAACACGGGGGGACACCGGCAGGTGTCCCCCTCCGATTTCGATGAAACTTAACAGATCGAAAGAGTACCTTAAAATAAGAGACACGTATTTTTTTTATCGGCGTATCCGCACGATTTTGGGGTACAGCCCCTCCAAAGTTTGGAACGATTTTTCAATTTTTGCAAATATTTCCTAAATTATAACAGATATTAAATTTTCTTCTTAACATAATTTGCAGCATATTGCATGGCGCTAAGGGTGGCGTCATCCGTATCCGCAAAAAGTTAATAACGGGGGACGGGGTACCCCGTACCCCCCATTTTTTTACATTTTTTCTTTTTCTTATTCACCAAAAGAAGGCCGATTTTACATAGAATACGATGATGTATAAAAGTTTAGAAAATTAATAATTGTAAAAATAGAAAATAATAATAAAGCTTCAAAATAATAAACTTGTCTATTGATATAAATCAAATGAACTATAACAGAAATAAGTTTTTATCATTAACATAATTTCCAACATAATGCATGGTCTCAAGGTAGATATCTTCATAAAAAGCTAATAACGGGGGACGGGGTACCCCATACCCCCGCATTTTTTTAATAATAAGTTTATTCATTATTCATCAAAAAAAGATCGCTTTTACATAGAAAAAATGGTAATAAATTTGGAGGATTAATAATAAAAATAATTGTAATAATAATAATATAGTACATTAACAACAATTAATTTGTTATCGTTACTCCGCTGCTCTCCTTACTTAAATATTTCTTAATTTAGAATTGTATCTACTCGACAACCTATGTCAAACCTTTCTATGCCTACTAACTTATACTATATACTATACGAAACTTTTATCGGTGGTAGCAATATAAATCGTTTTATTAACTGCAGTTAGTGACTGCGTTTTATATATTTCCTTAATAAAATGATTCTTAGAATACCATAATCCTTTAGTGCGTATATATGAACAAATTTGCTACCCAGGACGAAGGATTAAATAATACATACATATATATTTTTTAATTTATTTCAAGTTTTTCGTACAATGTAAGTATTCAATGGAGCATAAATATAACGATTATAACATTTCGGAAACAATAGAACAGAATTAGAAAAACATTATAATGCTTATAAATGTTTAAATACATGACATACTGTAATGCGATTATTGGTATATATGTATTGCAATAGCGAACAAGATTAATATACATACAGTAATAGTATACAAAAGTATTACAGTAGTGATAGTCAGTGTAAAAGTGTTTAAAACACAGATTTTGTTTGCACCATGAATACTGCACAATAGCTGGTTTATTGCAAATACTATACAAGGGTGTAGACTGCGCACCTTTGCTAAAACAAAACTCTACAGGATTTTTAAAGGGCCCAGGTCTTCCCTCAACGTATCCACTCTTATACCACGAGTACTAGAATACGTCGAAAAATCTTGGGGAAGAAAACTGATTATGGGTTAGGGATTGCAACTTAATAATATTATTTCTGTTATAGTTCATTTGATTTATATCAATAGACAAGTTTATTAATTTTGAAGCTTTATTATTATTTTTCTATTTTTACAATTATTAATTTTCTAGAATTGAACAACATTTGTTTTGCATTTGAATATTTATACTTGTCGTTTGTGTTTCCAATGCAGAAGACATCAAGTCAAATTGTTATACATCATCGTATTCTATGTAAAATCGGCCTTCTTTTGATGAATAAGAAAAAGAAAAAATGTAAAAAAAATGGGGGTACGGGATACCCCGTCCCCCGTTATTAACTTTTTGCGAATACGGACGACGCCACCCTTAGGGCCATGCAATATGCTGCAAATTATGTTAAAGAAGAAATTTAATATCTGTTATAATTTAGGAAATATTTGCAAAAATTGAAAAATCGTCCAAACTTTGGAGGGGGCTGTACCCCAAAATCGTGCGGATACGCCAATAAAAAAAAATACGTGTCTCTTATTTTAAGATACTCTTTCGATCTGTTAAGTTTCATCGAAATCGGAGGGGGATACCCGCCGGTGTTCCCTTGTGAGTAAAAATCACTTTTTTGCATAATTTTCCGCGTTCAATTAATATTCGTCTTACGTGAATATTAATGGAAAATTTTCTCTTTCGTAGAAAAAATCTGAAAAAAATAAATATTAATATCTCTCAGCATTGTCCTTAATTGTCCTTTATAGGACAATAGGTTTTTGCATAACAAAACAGCGACGAGAAGCGGACGAAATTAACAGTGCGTCCATGCTAGCACAGTCTCTAAATTTAAGTAAAGCGTAGTTTAAAGAACATAGTTCAGAAACATGGTGATCCTATGAGGGCAGGGAATCACCTGGCATCCCAAAAATTTGGAATTCGATACCATGGGCACTGTCACACCCTGGAGACGAACAACAGAGGTGAAGCATCCACAACACATTTAGTAGTAATAAAATTTACAAAAGATGTTTTATTTGTATTAAGAGCTAGGCCATTGCAAATATGTACATCACGAAGACAAAGTATCGGCAAACGCACTATCAGCCAAAGAAGCAGCAGCATCATCGATACCGAAACCACGACAGTGGTGTCATCAGCAAACTGACAAAGAACTCTATCAGGGAAAAAGTTACTCAAGTCGTTAACAAATAATATGAACAAAAGCGGTCCCAAAATAGATACCTGTGCACGCCCTGTGACACCCGCGAATCGTGACAAGCTCTGTACGACCACTCAAATATGATACAATCCATAATAATAATAATAATAATAATAATAATAATAATAATAATAATAATAATAATAATAATAATAATAACAATAATAAAAGTTTATTGTCATGACCAATTACAATTGGTATCGACATTGTCATTCATGAATACATGTATAACTTATATATTAAATATAAATATTTCAATTATATATATATATATATATATATATATATATATATAATATATATATATATATATATATATATATATAATATATTAATAGATTAAAATAAACAATGTAAAAATGTAAATGGGACAATACATCACATAAGAAAATGATATTAAAATACTCGTCACAAATGAATGAATGAATATAAGCCAACTAAATATCTTTGTCATTAAAATATTCATCTAATGAGTAGTAACACTGTATATACAATATATTAAAGGATTAAAATAAATAATGTAAAAATTATTATAACATTGATTATAACGTCCCCTCAAACCATAAAATGATAACTTATACAGGGTGTTAGGTAAACAAAATTTGCGACAACCATATTCGATATTCGTGGAATTTATTAATGTAAATAAAAGTATGGTGTACGCCAATGAATTTATCAAGTACAAAGAATTGTTTACAATCCGTTGTTATTTTTTTTATCTCGATCACATGAAACGGCTGTTTTATCTAGTAGTGGATTTCATTTGAATACGTCTCATCGGTCGCATTTGTTTAGATTGAACGACGTTTGGCTGTTTGACGTGTCTTTCATAGTTAGTGAAATCCTCTATCATGATGTATATATACGAACGCCGAGATGACTGACATGCGTTTCATGTATGAACTTGTTGATGGTAACTCATTAGAAGCTAGACGATTGTACATTGCACGATTTCCTGCCCGTAATGTCCCTGACCGAAAAATCTTCTAAAACATTCATCGACGTCTTCGTGAAACACGCTCAATGAAACGAAGTGGAGGGCCAGGAAGATCAATGACTGCAAGAACGGTACAATTGGAACATAATGTGCTGTAGATGATAGAGGAAGATCCTGGTAGTTTTAAGCGAAAAATTGCAAATACTTTGAATGTCATTGGACAGTTTGGAAAATTCTTAAGGACAATTTGTTGTATCCATACCAGTTTCAACGCATTCAGGCACTACTACCTGCTGATTTTCCTCCACGTATGTCAACGGATATTGTAAATATTAGTTCACATCCCTCTATTCCTGACACAGATTCTTTTTACCGATGAAGCCAGTTTCTCAAGAAATGCAATAAGGAATTTTCATAATAACCATGTGTGGGCAGATGAAAATCCGCATGAGGTATTCGAAGATCATTTTCAACATCAGTTCTCGTTGAATGTTTGGATTGGAATTGTGGGTGACTATCTAATTGGACCGATATTTCTACCAGGAAGACTTACTGGCATGGTGTGCCGCAACTTTTTGGAAGCAACGCTGCCTGAGTTTCTGGAGGATGTACCATACGCGACAAGAATTGCAATGTGGTTTATGCACGATGGTGTATCAACACATTTCAGTTTGGTTGCTCGTAATTTTTTAACAGCAACATTCGTTAACTCAACGCGCAGGGAGCCAGGGATTCTAGAATTTCCAGATTTCTGAGCGACATATATCCAGAACACCTTGGGGTCGTCAGCAATCTTATTTTGTATGCTAGCTGTGTACGCTTCGTGAGTCCTGCGTAGTTCAGATTTAACCAGTCTCCGAATTCTAACAAACTCATCTCGGTAGAAGGATCGTCCAGTAGATTTCCACCTGCTGCGGTAACGTTCTTTCAGCTTAATTAACTTAATAGCATGAGTGGAGTACCAGACAGGGAATGAACGGTTAGATGCAGAGTATGTTGGCACGTGCTTATCCACAATGGAAAATACTGTTTGGTAGAAATTTGCAACAGCACTATCTACACAAGTAAAGGCTTCCAAAAAGCTCCAGTCAATATGGCTTAGCTCGGCGTACAGTTCTTCAATATTCACCTTACGAAAATTATACCTGGAGAAGAGATTGAAAGAAAAATTGACTATCGACTCGGATGAAGAGTTTGCGGAAACACTTAAGGCGGAATGATAAGAATCTTCATTCACTAAAGGAAATGAGTTATGCTCCACCAACAAAGGGTAGTTACAATTAAATCTAAGAGCTTACCATTATTGTTCGTCACATGACTAGCTTGTTTGAAGTTTAATACATTTATAAAGTTAGATAAGGTTTTAAATCTAAAATCTCCAACATTATCCGTTGTGTTAAATTTAGGACAATTAAAGTAAGTCACCGCAAATTATGATTTTTCTGTCAATAAGAATTAAGCTTAAGTTTTCGAAAAATAATTCATAATCAACATTACTGATATTGGGTGGAATATATAAAACAATAACGTAAGGAGTTTCAGACATGACAATTATATCTACCAATGGTACTAATCTGGTTAAATAAGAAGTGTCACACGAGATAATAGGAATGTTATTGCCGGCAGCAATAAGTACTCCTCCACCAGTCGCTCTCCCAACACCAGCGTGGTCCCTGTCCTTCCTCATTATCCTGAAAGAAGAATCGAATAATTCACTATCATTTATGTCACATGAAAGCCAAGTTTCTGTGAGTAAAATAAAATCCAATTGTGTTGATTGTACAGAGCTGTAAAAGTCAATGCATTTGGAACGGAGACCACGGACGTTTTGATAGTAAAAATCCAATGGACGAGGCGATCTGTTGGGCAAATTCAGTTTTCCTGGTTTTCACGTGTGACACTTTTGGAAGAGCCGTGAACATATCGGGCTGCGAATATTGGATTCACCAGCCACAATTCGATCATTTAGTTGCTTCTTGAGGGATTTGAAAGCAGAAGTTTGAAGACGAGTTTTGAATTCAGAATAGGCCAAGGAATAACCCTTATTCCCCACTATCGAAGGCTCGTGTCAAATCAAAAAATAGTCCCCCAACCCGATTACCGGCCTCCAAAAGTTCATATATTCTGTCTAGAGTTTCAGACAACGCACTAAGAGTTGATTGCGATAAAGTGCACAATGAAATCAATAATGGAATTTAGAAGAATTGTACATTACGGATCACAATTATAATTAAAGCAATTACAACCTTCTCAGATTAATTACCTATACAATACTCTCTCCATTCGCATTTAATTCTTAACACAGTGTACACATCAACACCTTGTATCTATCTAAATCCCTTGTCGTAGAAGAGATTTGACAACAGCGTACCTACGTAGCGTATCTCCAATAAGCTCCGTACTATCAGGATCAGCGTGGACGATCTCTAGACCGAACTGCTCCGCTTCCATTCAATATTTAACAAACACCCACTGCGGCCCTTCCGCTCCAGCACCCAATACCAATAATAATATTTGTACACGCAATAAGTTCCAGCTAGAAATTTAATCGAACGTCAACATTAATCGCGTCACCACGGGAATGGGGAATGTTTACGCAGCCCTGAGCCCGTTCGAATCTAAAGTTTAAATGCGACAGCACCGTTCACTTCATAGTGTACGATGAAATTGATTAAAACCGGGCTAATCTCCGCCAAACTAGGTACTAACGAACTAAGTGGACGTTTTAAATTGGGAAAATTCCTTTTCCCGATGGATTTTCCCAACCTCCTACTTCACGTTTTTGGAGCGGTAGGAACCACGTATATATAATCTGTGTAGTGTTTAAACCCTACCAGCCGTCGTCGTCAAAGTGATTTATACCTTTGTTTTGGCGTTTTAGTTCGGGACCACGTCGGTAGTCTGGGCTCTGTGTGTGTGAATATGCGTTACTGCGGTTGGAAAAATCTGGTTGGCCCTTTCGTTAGAGCTTAGGACAGATCAGCGCTGCGGAGTTCAAAGAGAATTAATTGTAAACTTTGGGGACTACTGACTAATTGTAGCGTACGCTGTGTTGTTTGGGACTACGAAATAATGTTATTTTGACTAGTGCTTAGATGTATTCGGAAAGTACTTTTAGTAATAGGGGTGAGAGATTTTGTGTTCCCGTACATTTCGAATATATTAAACCTCTCTTCCGTGGATGTTGACACACATGGTTGTCAGAAAGTCTAAATACATTGCTTTAGCACTAATGGCACGTAAGAAAAAAAGTGTCAAAATTAACAAAAGTTTAACAAATTCTATTACACCTGTTTTTTTCCAAAGTGTTTGAAAATGTACTAAAAGATCAAATGACAAATTACTTTGAACTGAATTCACTTTATAGTAAATGTCAATTTGGGTTTCGCAATAAGCTCTCGACGACTCTAACTTTACAAAATCTAACCAACATTGTTCTTGGAAATTTTGAGCTTAAAAATATACATGTATTACTCTATATGATTTAACAAAAGCTTTTGATTGCGTAAATCATAAAATACTACTTGAAAAATTAAAACTTTATCACTTCTCTGCACCTTCCTTACAACTACTAGAATCGTTTTTATCAGACAGATCTCAATTTGTAAAATATAATAATAGTTCTTTCAATATTACAAATATCAAGCATGATGTACCACAGGGATCCCATCTTGGACCATGTCTGTTTTTAATTTACATCAATGACCTAGAGCATTGTGATATTAACACCGATTTTTTTCTATTTGCTGATGATACCACAGCTAATAACTCTGACTTCTCAGAAATGGGTCTCAGTGCCAGTACTGAGAACATGGATACTGCTATAAATAATTGGTTTTTAGCCAATAAATTGTGTGTGAATCCAACCAAACTGTCACTGAGACCAACTGGGAATCACCTAATTAACCCTACTCGGTGTATTGTTGGATCCGAAGTTAACTTGGGAGAATCATATCGATGATCTGTGTACAAGACTCTCAAGCAAAATTTTCTTGATTAGAACTTTAAAAAATAAACTATCCCCTAATTATTTATTAACAGTATATTTTTCATTTTTTCATTCAGTTATGAGCTATGCCATTTTAGTTTGGGGTCATTCCAGTCACTTATTCAAAGTATTCAAATTGCAAAGACGATGTATCAGATTGGTTGCGAATTTGGAGTATAGAGCTGATTGCAGAGCAACTTTTATTAAACTTAAAGTTTTAACTACACCATGTGTATATATCTTGGAATGTATCACTTTTATAAAAGATAATTTTGATAATTACACTCTTAATAGTGATTTCCATAATTACCCTACTAGATTTAACGAAAATATTAGATTACACCAACTAAGATCGAAAAGAAGTCAAAATAGCATCAATTATTTTGCCATCAAATTTTTCAATGTCATACCCAGCTCCATCAAAAAATTACCATTAATGTCTTTCAAAAATATTATGAAAAATACTTAATTTCGAAAAGCTTTTATTCAGTTGAAAAATTTTTGAATAATAATTTTAGCGATATGATTTTGATTTAAATTCATCTTTGTTACTATTAATATTTCTATTGTTTCATTCTTTTTTTGCCGTGACGTATGTAAACACTTTGTGTACTAGCATTAATAAACTTTAAAGCAAATTTATACCGATAGTTGGTTTACTTTATAAATTCTTCATTATTTGAAGAAATTTCAAGGTGTAAAGTAGTCCCGATGTAAAATTATACAAAACGTTGGGGAATTTTTTCATGAAAAACACGAAATGTTATTACTTACACGTTCCTTGAGCTTCTGGGGTAGAATTACAAGCGCTCCAGATAATACCCCCAAATAAATTATTACAGTATTAAAACACCGACTGATAGAATATTACAACAGCAGAATTAAAATATTTATATTTTTGATGTTTTGTACTTAAATGGATAAATATATTCAAATGCAAAACAAATGTTGTTCATTCGATTCTTAATTATTAAAATCTCGTTCCTTTAGCGTTATAAGAGCTTGAAGATGACCAGTTTCGCCCGAAACGTATAGGCTTTTATAGATTTTAATAAATAAGAATGGAATGAACAACATTTGTTTTGCATTTGAATATTTATACTTGTCGTTTGTATTTCCAATGCAGAAGACATCAAGGCTCTTTCTGATTTTTTTGAAAAATTAGATTGATACATCCTTAGCAACAATTCACAAAAAAAGAAACAATAGCATCTTTGAAGAAAAATACTATTGAGTTTAGTAAATTTCGAAGTTGTTATGAAATTTTAATTTTAAAGAGTTGTTTAATTTTACGAATAATTTTACAGAAATTGTTTTTTGAATGTTGTAAAATTCGCTTCTTTTTCTATCAAAATAACAAATCAAATTTGTGAAGATCCATTATCCAAATAGTAAATTAACACGCAACTGTTCTGCTTGCTCGAGATTTTGAAAAATTTGAAAAGATTAATTTAATGAAAAGACAAAAATATGGTGAATATATCATGATTTTTTTTATAACTTAACACATTGCTTTGTTGCTATACTAAAATATATTGTGTTACTTCTGCGTTCTCTTGTTATAATTATAGTCTGTTAACTTGAAATAATTAACCCGATTGCTTATTTTTTGAAGAGTGATATATTAATAATACGAAAATATTTATTCCTTTAAAACTATTTAAACATGCATGCCGATCTAGATATCCACCTTGCTTTCATTTGTGTCAAAGCTGGCTGGGATTGTTCGTTAACTTTACATCTATTACATTATGAATTCATGATATTACACCTACAACATTACTAAGTTGTGTACATATTTGGAAAAGTACAATACAAATAATAAATAATAAATACATTTCTCTCTTGGCGGTTCTTTGGCTCTGGGTGTGGTCTTGGTGTGGTCGGTATAATTTCCGGCGCACACAGCGGTCTCGTCTGGAAATTGACTCGATGTAATTACGTCGTCATACTCTCTGAAGACTGTATTCAGCCCACTAAATCCGGAAATTCTGAGCATACGGCGGCACACAGCTGATAATACGCAATCTAATACAATTGCAAAATTTCCGAGGAAGTTTATTCCTTGGCACACTATCTGATATTCTTCTCCGACAGCAAACGGTGGCTAAGGCACTAAGCAATCACAGGGCTAACATTAGCTCGCTACGCAATGCACTTTGAATATTATATGTAACCATGTTGTGGCAGTGCCTAATGGCGGGTCCTTCTACAACCGCTCTCCAACCGAACGGTGCGTCCACTCGCTTTGGACGCTGGCCGACGACTACTTTTTATTCGCTTGCGTACCTACGCGCTCCCACGTGCTTCCTTCGCATCAGGGACGTTGCGTTGTTCTCGTGACTGCGGCAAACTCTTTATTTGTCC
>RXPK01000262.1:916176-1069360 GCA_004143645.1 Protaetia brevitarsis | reverse complement strand
AATATATCAATAAGACATTTACAAAGCTTTATAGTAATATAATATATAAATATACTAACAAATATAAATAATAATAAATTCAGCATGACAATATTTCACGGCTCGTAGCTTGGGGTACCGGAACAGATCGAGCCACTGGGAAATGTTTTCTGATCGGTCACTCATCCAACAACTGATACTGCATATCCCTGCTTGACTCCAAGATTGGCAATGACGCACCCTTTCTGTCAACCATACTGCCGACTTAAACAAATATAAATAACATTAGTAATGCTTTGTTGTTTTCAATAGTTTCGTAAAACGGATTGGTAATTAGTATTATACACTTTAAAAAACTTACTACAAGTTTCACTATACTGGACGCACGTGTCCATTGATTGTACCAGTATATGAATGTGGTCCCCTCCTCCAAGTTTTTCCAAGCATGCTTGTGTCAGGTCTACGCTAGCTCTAGATGTAAAGACTTAACCATCTCCTTGTTCATTTTTTTTACTATATGTGCCCACGTATTTTCCATATCATTGAAATCAGGAGTTCGTGGATACCAAAGTAGAACTGTGAGGTTATTCTGTCGAAACAATTGTTGGACTATCCTAGCGGTGTGGTTGGCAGAATTACCCTAAGAGATGAAGTAAAACAAGGAAGTATTAAAAAATCAGATAATTATAGTGTATTAAATAAAACAATAAGAGAGCAAAATTACTTCGTTTATTGTCAAAAACCTCGTGTTGAAATTGATTTTATTGTTTAATAAAGGTTTTCCACTGATGGTTTAATTATATTTTCAATATATTGGGTCTTGCCTCAACTCCTCCAGACGTTCCGAGGTATCGATAACTTTACGCATGTCCATACATTCACCGAAAGTCATTTGCTTTTTGCACGATTACTGATAAATCTCTAGTCGCATCCTGCATTTGCTAATTAGTAGGCTCTAACTGTATTTCATCTGTAAAAATCACATTGTTCCAAAATTGTGTTTTCTGCTATACCTATAGCGTATAAACTTTGATATACTACGGCTTAAAAAACAAAAAGAAACGGCTATATAACATCGAATATTTTAAGGAAAAGATGATTTCAGATAGGAAACATCATGGCATTATCGCTGGCATCGGGGAAATAAAACTACAGTATAAAAGAATTTGTGTATTTGGGTATTGATATATGTTGAGTTCCTACAGTATATTAACGGTAAATATCTGGTTAATTTGTTTAAAGTTAGACAACTATTACGTAATAATGGCGAATACGTTAAACATGTGTTAGAACTAAAGGCATATAAAAAGTATCGGATATCTCAAGGTGAACAAACATATTAAAATACTTCTAGTGGTCTTTAATAGTAAACAGTGTGATGGATTTTGCGTGACATTCTATCGTAACGTCCAAATATATTAATTTTCTCTATGTTTATTTTATAAGTGTATATTTTTTATTTACTCTAGAATGTGTAACTTTTAAACAAAAGTACATTTTAGTGCTGTTTTCTATAGTATAGTAAATAACACGTTGCCCTCTTTATAAATGCATCGAGAACAAGTGAGTTATCCAAAATTCTACTGAAAATCTACAAGAACAAATAAGCAATAAGAAACTCCGAATTAATTCTATCTGTATTAGTACACAATTTCGCAATATAAGTAGCTTGCGACCTAATAATTTCATGTAAAACCGCTTTTTGCTTTACTTATTGCATCAGATTGCCCCATTCCTTGCTCAACTCAATAAGCTATGCAAGTCGCATCTACTACGTTTCGAGGCAATTATGTTTATATCTACATCCTCTAGTAAAGTTTGTGGTGCATTTGTTCTACCCTTCATACTGTTATGTATGTATTATATGTTATACATACTGCATGCATGCATGCATGTGATGTGCAATGTATACGTAAGCACATCAAGCTTACGAAAGCTTCATCTATCTCCGTCTGGATGGTGAATAGATTAATGTCACAACAATATGTCACAGCCACTGGAGTAATTTCCAGTCCATTGTTGCTTTTAGGGCGCCGACTTTGCTGTGTTTGTATATGTGAGGGATGCACTTGCGAACGTATATAAATAAATTCACTCTGACGTAATCTAAAAATTTAATCGATAAGTGGTTCTTTTAATTGATCTACTCTAGAAGCGATTGTAAAATATTTTTAAGCATAATCACTTACGACATTTCTGTCAGGATTATAATAAGGCTAGTCCATTGGAATAATAAAATAAGCTAGATTCCAATTGAAATTTTCTCTTTACTTCCGATACTTATCCAAACGCAGTAGAGAATTTTTTCATCTTCAATTAGAATCAAATGTGCACAACCCAAAACTGCCTTCGCGCTCGAAATAGGATTTACACGCTTCCGAATACATACACACACACCAGTCTATAGCTAGCGGTGAAGAAGAGATTGCGGCAGTCTTTTTCCCTACATCGACACGCACTTGCAAGTATCTCAAAGGAACATCGATATTGGGGCGATGCCGTGGGATATGATCTGATCGGATCCTTAATACGAGAGGTAGATATTACGGTCGTCCCGATGAGAAAAGCTATAGCTTGAGCTATCAGATCAAAGGCGGTCGACCAGCAGCGGCGTCTTATGTAAAATATTTGAGCGAGAGGAACTTGAAATACAATATTTGTACAACGACAATAAATGGAAAGTTATTTCACACAATTACACAAAAAATACTATAATCCTGTAATATACGTTGTCACGTTAAGTGTAGTAAAATCTTAAACAATTTTGTAAATATTGTAGATGTGAAATGTAGTTGTTTGGTTTTATAAAACGCTTTTATTTAACTGATGAACACATTTTAAATTTATCTTCTGTATACCATCGTTAAAATATAATTTATCTGTATCTACACTGGTATAATAGCCTGCATTTGAAATTTTTACACGCAAACATTTAAACGATATAAATCTGGGCTTGCGTTAATACGACATTGGTTCTCCAACATCCATTCTCCTATATAATATTATCCTATCTCTTTAACTGGAAATGGCATCATTATTAATGATATACAAACATTGAAACAATATATTGCAAAAATGACATAACCGCTGTATAAACGTAAAATAAGTTAACCTATAATCATTTTAAACTTACTAATTGTAAGAAGTAGGAGTCCAGTAAAGATGCACAATAAGAACAGATTGTCTTCTACGAAATACGGAGAAGGAAAATATCCATTATGAATAGAGCGAATCTATTTGTTTTTGTGAATTAAAATAGCAATTTAATAGTTCAGCTGAATAGTCAGCCTGAAAGCTTATCCCAAAAGTGCAGCTTCTAACTACAGCGTAAAAGGCAGCCTAAAAACTCAGTATACAAGTTCGCCCTAAGAGTAAACTTTAAAAATGCAACGTAAAAAGTACAACCTCAAACCTCAGCTTAAAAGCTAATTTTAAAACCTCAGCTAGAAAGCTCAGTGTAAAAGCCTAGCTTGAAAGCTCAGCCTAAAAGTTGAGCTTGAAAGCTCAGCTTAAAAATCCAGCTTGAAGGCTCAGCCTAAAAATTCAGATTGAAAGCTCAACATTTAGCTGAGCTTCAGCTCGGCTGAAGGTTCAGTATTAAAGCTCAGCCTAAAAGTACAACCTCCAAAGCTCGTTTCAAAAGCTTGGTTTTGAGAGTTCAGCTTAAAGCCCAGCCTCAAAAGCGTATCCTTAAAGCTAAGCATAAACCCTCAACCATAAAATCTCAGCATAAATTTAACCTCAAAAGCTCAAGCATAAGGTTGAGCTTCCAAGTTGTGTTTTTAAGGCTGAGCTTTTAGAGTAGAACTTTTAGGCCAGGGTTTTATCCTGAGCTTTTATGCTGAACCTTCAGGCTGAGCTTTTATGCTCAGTTTTTAAGACTGAATTTTTAGGCTAAGCTTTTATGCTGAACTTATAGACTAACCTTTTAGGCTGAGTTTTTATGCCGAACTTTTGGGACTGGGCTTTAAGGCGAGTTTTTGGAGTGGGCTTCTATTATAAGCTTTTGTTCTGAGCTTTTGGGGCTGGGATTTTATGCTGAGCTTTTAGAACGAGCTTTTATTCTAAGCTTTTGAGGTTGAACTTTTGGGGTGAGCTTTTGAAGTTCGGCTTTTAGGCTGGCTTTTGAAATTGAGCTTTTAAGCGATGCTATTAAGTCTGAACTTTTGAGGATGAGCTTTTTATGCTGAGCTTTCAAACTGGACTTTATATGAGCTATTAAACTGGACTTTTAGGATGAGCTTTCAAGCTGGGCTTTTAGGCTGAGTTTAAGCTGAACTTTTACGCTCAGCTTATAGGCTAGGCAATTAGATCGAACTGCCAATTGTCACAACCCGACATGCATCTTAAATAAAAAGAAAAATTGAATATTGTTTGCATGTTATCACAATTTTTTAATAATGCCAATAGGTATATACAAGTTTCATTGCTGCGATTTAAGAAGCATGTATGCTTACTTATCAACCTTTTACGTTCTGAAGATAAGGTTTTTTAGTAATATTAGCATTTGCTTTAAGGGAGGTTTACATATATATATCGGAAAAGTCCAAAAACTTTGAGCTTTTTTTCAGACAAAGGAAAAGATATACGAAATACGGCTTTTTCTTAATAAATATATTAAAACTTGAACATTAAAAAAATATATTTTTTTAATAACAAGACCGCTATAACGCCCGCTATTTGTATCTAGGTAGCAATGTGCACAGAAAACAAGGTCAAACTGCGTAAACTCTAGCATACGCAAAAGTGATCCGAAATTGAAAATAAAAAGAAGCGTTAGAAATATATTAAATTTGTTGAAGGTTATACCTAAATTTAACCAAATAAGTCGAAAGCAAACAATAGATACCTGGACTTTGATTTGATTATTTTCTATTTCTTTTTTGTGTGTATGTGGATATAAAAATGTGGAATATTGCAATTTTTAGTATATTATAGGTATAACCTCCAATAAAAACTGTTTACATTAAGAAAACAAAAGAATTAAGTTGATATATTGAACACTTGAAGAACTAGAACTTACGCAGATTTGGAAAATCATGTTTCGAGAAAAACGCCTTCAAAGTTTCTCAGCAAAAATTTTTACAAATAGTTCAACATACACTTAGTCAGCTATTGCAGCACCATACATTAATCCTTCTTCTTCTTCTTCTTCTTCATACTTCCGCATTTGCAAAATTTGTTGCTTCCCTTTAGACAGCACAGCAAGTTTTGCAGCGCTGGACATACTCTGCTCTGCTCGTTGTATGCGCTGACGATCAGAATTGATGACGAAATTTTTGGCATCAAGTCCTACTGCAATTCCCACCGCATTCATTATATTTGTAATACAGCAAAATAACCTTCATTGAATAAATTTGCGGCAATGTAGGTAGCAGGTTGAATCGTTCATGGGTCGCAGTGTAAATCTTTTGGAGCTAGTTTCTACACACATGAACTAAACGAGTCGTTTCAATATTGACAATTTTTTCCAATGCATCTTTGCAAGAAATCACTCTAGAAAAAACTTGATTTTTTTTTTGCAAAAGAGGGTCATGTATGAATGAAGCAAGCTCAACCTTGGCTTCTGCAACGCGCCACTTACATAGGCTGTCTACACCTTTTGGGCAATAAATGTGTCGTGGATCCGCGTCGGTTGAACATTTATAATGAAATGTAGCCCAAATAGCTGCCTTCATTTTTTATGCAGAATCTGGATGTTGTCTAATTGCCAATCCATAGTACACTATTGTTAAATTATCAATAACTTTGTCAGTCAGTTTACCAACGTCCTTTCTTCAAAGTCCACTCATTCCTTTTTGTACATCTCCAACGCATTCTCTTTTTTTTTTTTCTTGAACAGTAACATCTTCGTACGGCTAAAAATCACAAATTGCTCAAAAACTTGTCTTGTTTCAGTCGCCTATCCGAAATCGTGCGAAAATTTCTTTTAAAGCATCGCATCGACTTCCATTTTTCCTGTGATACTCTGATGATCCGTAGTGCGGTTACCTTTGCTATCATATTCTAGCCAGCTTTTCTAAGAAATTTAGTGTAAATGCATCTGCAATAAATCGATACATTTTATGGTAAGTAGTTTTCTAAAGCGTGGAAAAGTGTGTTTTAAGTAAAAGAAATATTATTAGATCAGTTTCTTCAAATGTGCGTTTTATTTCGGATCTAATTGCTTCATATTATTGTAATATAAATAGCTACTCTGTCGTTTATTTGTGATCCCGACTGCAGTGGCATTTCTAATCATTAAAGTCAACGATACATACACTAACAAACAATAAGTATGATATTTCGACCCGAGTAGCCCCGAGTCGAATATAGTATTACATCTAATATGCTCCGTTTGTGTTCGGTACACCCGCTCTTTTAATAAGCCGTAGCGGCTTAAACAATGGGAATATTACGAAACCGCTTTAGCCATATATGTTATATATTTGGAGCTTTCAAAAAATGCAAAAAGCCAAAAATCGATTTTTCCAGTCAAATACATGTAAACCTCCCCTTAAGCTATATTTTTCATTTTTAAACTATTTCATTTACCGAATTTCACTTTTTCAGGAAAAATATTTGCAAGACAAGTATGTTGATTATGTTAGTTCCGAGTAAAAATAGTAGCACAAAATGATGTCTCTATGCGCCATTGTCGCTAAGATATGTCTGCAGATAAAACTGTTTCTACGAAATAGACTGCTCAGAAGTATTATAAAGCAAGATGGAACAAGAACGGCGGACAACAGAAGTTCAACTAACCCATTTTTCGTGTCTTATTTAAGTATCTTGTTTACATCGAAGAGTCGTCTTTCTTTCCGCCCTCGTAAGCGATCCCGCTGAATCGGCGGGCGCTCGCGAACAAACGCTTCATTTTTGGCGCCATCGTCTCTGCACTACGCCGCCACATCCTGTCGATCGTCCTAGTCGACGGCGTGTTTTTCCCGGGCTTGCTCTTTATCTCCTAAATTCGACCCGTTGAGATTCGAGCAGTCGTTTAATCCCGAGAATGACTTGTTTAGGCGTCTTTCGAGACACGACAGAGAGCCTCGCAATTTCGTCCCAGTCAAGGGCAGTGAAGGGGACCGAAGTAGTTTTCCGAAATCGAAGGGCTTACGTAATTCAGGAGTATGTCTAAAGTTTTCGAGTTAGGTGTACGGTAATCGTGACGTTTTCAGAAATATGTCTGTGCGCGTATTACCGGCGAACATTAAGGGCAGGTAAATATAAAACTTCGGCATTAATGGTACTAAAAATAAATCACATTTGGATCGGAATTTCGTATTTCCTAGTATACATACTGTCTTACTACTCTAATTAATTTTTATGATGGATCTTGTTTCATATCAGCGTTATTCATGAATTGATTTTGAAATAAATTACTTAGACTGAACTGCAAATGGTAATATTATTTATGTATTTTCAAATCATTTCCATATTTCTATTACTTTATGTATGGAATACCATAAATGAAGAAAGGATTTGAAAATATTCAACTAACATTGCCATTGTAGTAGTATAGCCAATGAAAAATAATTTCTCACTAAGTGTTAAACAAATTTCGTTAGTTACGTACAACATTTTTCATATGGGGTCATGGAAAAAATATATTTTAATAGTGACCTTGTGCAGGTATTATCAAGTGCAATCGTTGCTCCAGTATTGAAAAAAAAAACCTGATAGTTCTGAAAATGTTTGTATAAAATCTTTGTTATCATGTTTATTTAAAACTTTAAAGATTGAGAAAATTTCGTTTGGAGTCATGATGAGTAAAACGCAACAATTTATTTATTAAGTCAACAATATAGTTTTTGAAAAGAATAAACTAAGCTATATGGGTAATACGGTCTTTAAAATAAAACTGCTAAATAGCCTCAATATTTCGTCATATATTTATGACTTCTTCAGGAGGACATCTACAATATTACAAAGAATATGAACCAATAGTAATAAAATATTTAAAATAATACTTACAAAGTTCAAATATAATAATCAAATTAAACGTATTTTAAATTTAGAATTTTTAAAAGTCTAAAAACATTTTTGTAAACAAGGTAATGTTACTATGTATTTTTTAAAATGTTGCAGTAAATATGGTTGAGTTGATTTGTGTCTGTTTTGAAATTAATAGAATTTTTGATTACTGTTAATATGAACTATTTCTAGAAATAATCACTTTTTGTAATTACTTTCAACATCAAGAATTTTAGTATTATCATAATTAAAATTGTGGTCTAAATTTTGAAAATGTAAAGACAAGGCACATGAACGTTTACCTATACGACTATCACTTTTACGTTGGGTTATTCTATTCTTTAGCATTTGAGAAGTTTGACCAATATAACAACCTTGACAATCACGACAAGGAATATTATATACCAAATCACTTTGGTCCAGAATTGGTATCTTGTCTTTAGTTTTTGTAAAGATTGTTCTTATGGTTGTTATATTATACTTCGCAATTTTGATATTATTAAAATCTTTAAAATTTTTAATTACTTTATTAGTTAAACCTTCTACGAAAGGTAATTTATAATATTTAAAAGTGGTAGTTGTATTAGTATTTATATGTTCATGTAAGGAATTTGGAGAGTAAATTAATTTGAAAGAATATTTTTAGGGTAGCCGTTATTGAAAAAAATTTAAATAACTTTTTAAATTGTCGTTAAGAAATCTTGTGTCGCTAATTTGTGTAATTCTGTTTTTCATAGCAATCACAGTATTATATTTCTGATTTATAGAATGATTAGAGTAAAGTTAATAAATCTACCAGAAGATGTTGGTTTTGATACCAATCTAAATGATAATGTTATTCTCTGATCTTATAACTTTGGTATCAAGAAAAGGTACATAACAATCATTTTCCAATTCAGCAGTGAATTGTAAATGATTATTATACGAATTAAATATCTTTAAAGTAATATCTACCTTATCATTAGGTATTGAACAAATAATGTCATCAACATATTTAAAAATAAATGGAATTTTGAAAGGTAATTTAGGTGTAACAGCATCTAATAAAAATCCATAACAATCATTGCCAAAATTGGACTAATTGGGGAACCCATTGGTGTACCAAAAATTTGTAGATAATATTTATTCATGAAAGAAAAATAACAATTATTACAAACAAAACGTAATAATAGTATGAAAAGTACTCTAGAAAAAAATGCCTTAACACAATTAATTATACACCTAGAATTATACTTCAATTGCAATCAATAGGTAGCTACCATTTTTATTATAGGGATCAAAAATGCATATGATCATATCAATTTACAGCAATTACAGAAAATGTTAAACAAATTTAATATTTGGACGAACATATGCAATAATATAAACCTTGTGTGGAAACAGCAAATTGTTCAACAGGAGAGAAATGGCAGAGAAATGCCAAGAAATTGCACAAGCATTAGTTTAAATTTTACGACCAATATACACAGCAAAAAAGTGAAATATGTACTGATTATAATGTATTATATGTTTTTCGTTATTAAAAAAAAACATTTCTTTTAAACATGTTACTTGTATTTGAAAACATTATTATTTCAATGAAATGCATTAACTTAAAGAAATGGTTCTTATAAATATCAGCGACGAAGTATTTCTTTCAATTAAATAATCCTTTTTTCTCAGTGTGTGCAAATATTTATGCAAAACAATGGTTTTGCATATAAATTTGCCAAACCATTGTACCAAGAATAATAACAAGTTCGTCAGTGTTAGTGGTTCTATTTTGTTCCTTGTATCTTCTGCTTGTGCTCGTAGTGTTTTTATCCTTCCTTTGGGGTCAAAGCGGCCCCAGGTGCGTGTCTTTTTAATGATATCTAAAACTAAAAGGAAAATGCGCGCCTGCGCGAAAGTTATGGATATTTTGACGTGATGTAAATATTTACTATTGTATTGGCACAGAAAATGGACTGGGTTTTCTTCTTCATCTTGACAAAATCTGCCAGGCCTATAGGGTGAATATGCGTACATGATCCAAAGTGTCCTGCACAGTAAACAAATTGCACAGTTAGTATTCCTGGTAATTGTCCGCCAGGAAAACTACTGTAATTTTACAGATGAGAGGGAAAATTTCAATATATCTGTAAATTTACAGTATGATCGTTGTAAATTTAAGAATCATTTCTGATATATTTAAACGTTCTCAGAAATTTACATCAATGTTTTTGACTTTTACATTAATTGTTTGCTTTTTTTTACTGAAAAACTATAAAGCTTCAATAATTTTCCTGTAAAAATTTCCGTACAGTAATAATACTGTAAAATAAAACAGGATTTTTACTGCATTATCAACTTCCCATTTCTTCATTTCATGTATTAACCAATTCCCTTCTCGCCTGTAGGCTGAGTGCCCAGACCAGCGTAATATTAAAGTATCAAGCTTTATTGTGAATCTAGTATAGGATTGAAATGCCTGTTCTCCCATCGATTGCGAGTAAACATTCTTCTGTTTTAGTCGATTGTTTGAACATCCAGTTCTTGTGTTCCATGACCCATTTTGTTTACGCCATAACAGTTAGGTACCGCATGGTAATGTTAACGTTTAACCTATTTTCCGTAAATCCCACTCTACTTATGGCGATGCTAATTGGTTTTTACTGTTTTCCAACTATCCCATTTACTTATCACTACAAGTTATGGAAGACATTTATGAAGGAATTAATAATAACAGAAAGGAGATTCCTTGAATATAAATTTATCTAAGGCGTTCGATCGCGTACACCACGATATTTTGCTTCTAAAAATGGATCGCATGGGATTTAGAGAATTGATAGCTAATTGAATGAAATCGTATTTGATAAAAAATTACAATGTATAGTAGCAAACGATAATGATGGAAAAGAAATGGAATAAGAACAACAGGTGAATTTCGGTGTTCCTCAAGCCAGGATATTTTTTTATTGTACATTCACGCGCCGATTGAGGACACAGGGTTAGTGTCGAAACCACACAGAATAGTAATTTTACAAAACACGTACAAATGAGTGAGGTAAACATTCAATCTTAAGACGCAGGAACTCACTCAAACCTGTGTTTTCTGAATATCACATATTTACCGTATATTTATATATATTTTTAAGTACGCTAGGTTAATCAGATGATTACTTCCGAAAGTACCAAGTTGAGCATGCTTCTAACACAACAGATGCTTCAAATGAATATTTAGCAGTCTACGACAAATCTTAATCGAAAATACAAAAAGAAAATAACATGCATACACCAGTGTATCGAAGTATAATGCACTCACTTACCAGACAATATAAAACACTTACATAACTGCAATTTTCATAGATGCTTACTGCACCATCTTTTGCTGATGGTGTTGATGTTTTTAGCTGCCCTGATAGTTTTTTTTTATACACTACTGTTACTTCTTACTTTGTAGTATTGTATTCCCCGGTTCCACGATTCTACTTCAATAACACCTCCATTTCTGTTCTAACCTTCACCGATATCATAGCAAGTCAGCAGTAGTGCATCTGTTTCTTGTCTTTTCTTCCCAACATTATTTAAGTATTGCTTGTCCTGTTAAAAATATGGCACTAAGTGTTGTTAGATTACATGATGGTAGTGATCTTAATTTACATCAATCCACTACTTCCACGAAGATCTTTTTAAAAAAATATATCTGTATGTTATAGTTTATTATTATATATTTAATTTGGAATAATCTCAAAATATGAAAGCGTTTATATTGATATTACGGCTAACAGTGTATTTAAATTATTAAGACATTGATCCATACGTTTTCTTTGGGATATCTTGTAAGATATTAATAAAAATCGTTACAATCGCCGCGCTTGATAAAATGCATCGTTCATCCGACAAATGCGATCCGGATAAGTTACACTTCATTTCCGAATTGTCCAAAAACTGCAGCGTTTGCACATATCGATCTGATGTATCTCCCCCACTGAGGCAATGGATGCACGATATATTATACGTCTATCTTCTCGTCGTTTTGGTTGTTTTCCATCTTGCGTACGTGTGGTGTCGTGAAGAGCAATCGGTAATAAATTCCAGTTTCATATTTTGCACAGTACACATTTGAGAAGTCAGTGAGCCCTGGAAGCAATATAGTATAGCACAGTGGTGTTGTCATGTCCTCATTGACGTCAGTGAGTGAGTAAACAACGATTTTATTATTATTGATATGGCCTAATTAGTTTTGTTACTGCAGAATTTAACACATCTCCTCCATCATAAATGTATTTCTCTCTGAATTTATTTATTTATTATACTCTTAAAATAAAAAAAAATAATGGATCAGTAGCAACGATACGTCAATAATTATTACAAGTATAACACACTTGCAACATAATGTCTACTATATCGCTAGAATAACATTTCAGTTCTCTAGTTTGCAATTCAACTGACACATTTACTAAATGTATACGAAATAAATATAGTTAGAGTAGTAACAACTTCTTACTTATCGATATGCCATTTACAACAAATTCTTTGTTGTAGGGGTGGTGAGAACAACGGAAACCCCATGAGCCCGCTGGACGATATACTCACAAGTCCACGAAAGAAGTACGTAAAATTTTAATGAATGAATATTAGTGCTATAGTAGAACATATGTAGATGTGTATGATAATATCATTAGGGAAATACTATATTTCGTTGTTTCAGAATTTACAAACGCATTAAGTACCTACGAGTCATTTTCTAGAGAATATGATTAAGAAATTAGGGAAAATCTAAAAAAAAAGCGTTTCAAAAGCAAGGGAATTCCTAACCGATATGTTTTAAACAGGAATGTAGTTTCAATAGTTATCAATATACATATATTGCATACAAGCTCAGTAACTTTTTTAAGTGTGTAGCGACATTGTGTTATGGTGAATGCTTTATATATTAAACTCTAAGATTCTTACAAAAATTGACAAAAAGATATAAATAGTGTATTTGTTGCGTGGATGAATACTTGTTTTCGAAAAAAAAATGTTGGTAACGGAAGACAAGTATTATGTGCTGTGTAGGCAGTGTTTACGAAATAAAATTGGCGCAATTAAAGGAAATACGACCAGAAGAAGGAATAATTTAAAAAGAAAAAGGTATAATACAGTGTGCTCGACTAAAATGTGTATTTGTAGAAGATTCTTAATCTATTTTTCTCTTATATTCGTAAGTGGCAGCGTGTCATCTAATGCTTTACCTCAACAATTTTTTGACACTCTTACTTGTTCCTATCTAATTTTTGCTTTTTGCCATACCTATGCTTCCTCCAATCTATAATGTTTCATTTACATTAGTGTTCCATCTTGTTTATGATCGCCCTCTATCTCTTTTTTTTTTCTCAAATTGTTTTTGCTCCCATGCCATTTTCTGTAGTTTGCTGTTCATTCCAAATAGTGTCCAGCCAATGTGCTCTTCCACATCTTCTTCGAACGATTTTATTATAGTGCTCGTCTAATGTCTTTATTCCTTGGTGTCTGTATTTTTCTTCTGCAATCTTTCTTAGGTATCACATCTGATATTTTTAATTTGGTTTATCTAGATACTTTTCATTTGTGTAGAAAATTTCTGAGAAGCAAAATTGTGTATTCTGTTTTTTTATTCTATGTTTCCGATCTGGTCTTTAATTTATTTTAATTTTAATTTTTTGCAATAACCATCATCTTTCCACACTCATGATTAAATTATTCTTTAATTCATCTATCCAAATTTTCATATTAAATATAGGTTTTTGTTTTTAATTCAGACATTAACGTCTCTCGGTGGCTTCCGCAAATTATAACTAACAATGAGTAAGATGACGCGATATAGGAAATATAAAATGGCCCGTGGAAGGTTAAAAATTAATCACGTTATCATTTTAACGTGAAAGTGAATTAAAAAATTATTATACTAACAGACAAAAACTGAGACCAAATGATTTAATATGCAAAAAACGTTGCTTTGTGTATTATACCGGTCACTGCGTGAATAAATTAAAAACGATTTGTTTGAATTTAAACGGTGTTGTACATCACCTAATTACCCTACATCAGCTGCTAACTTCAATCAATTGGGATCAGCCAAGAATTTGCTGCATCAAAAGTACCATCTTTAACAAGTTGCGAATTGAAGCTCCACAAAACTTCGATTATTTATGCAAGCGAAACTACAAGTACTGCGTACCGAGCAATGCATAATTCAAAATTGTTAGCAAATAATTTTTCATTACTATTTCAGTGTGCTGTAGCTTCCATTCTATTAATAATCGAAGATTTGTGGAGCTTGGATTCGCATTTAATTTGCTAAAGATGATACATTGGTTCCTCTAATAACGTTTGAGCTCGCCCTGCAAAAACGTTATTAATGTTTGCAAAAAAAAATAAAACGATTCATTAGAAATTTTATAATTTAAATTATATTAGTAGATATACAAATTTTCATATTGCTCATTGTCTTTTATTAATACCTACTTCATTTTTCAATTTTAAGCATGTTTTGTAGCCAATTTGTATCTTTTTATGCATTTGCAGTCATTTTATACATATTATTATCCTTAAAATTGTTTTTGTAGCTTAATAGGAATACGGAAAATGTCGAAATGCCTCAAAAAAAGAGCTGAAAAACAGACAGACAGCAACAGATGTAGATCAGGTGGTCGGTTAATTGTTCCTTTTAAAATGCAATAAAGGATAAACCTATATTATTTGAGCTTGTTTGCTTTAGACGTAAGCACACCCTTATTTAATCTTAAATAATGTGGACACAATTATGCTCACTTTTTTGCACTATTCAATAATTTATTTACGAAAAATAATATTTATTAAACAGGAACATTTACTATGATACATATTTTCAAATAAATAATAATAATAGTAAATATTAGTTTACTGTAAATTCCAATAGTAAAACTGCTTTCTAAATATAAAAACACTTAATCAGCGGTATCTTTGACTACCGTGTTTCAAATGTTATTTGTATTAATGTTGAACACCATTTACATATTTAAAATTGAGCAGCAGATTTAGTTTTCTGTGCATATACGTAATAATTTATAGTGCTGCGGGAATTACCAGATATTAAAAACTGATGGTTAACCGATTTTCTCTAAAACTGGTTTCCCTAAAACCGGTTAATCGCTCTTCAGGTAAAATCAGTTTTTGAAACCGGCTTTGAAATGGGTTTCTAAAGTGGGTATTTTGAAACGGTAACAAATTTTTGTATTGTTAAATTAAAAATTATTTAATGACCATTCCACCGTTTTCAGAGATGATAATTGTTGGAGTCTACATTTTTAAAGTAGGCATGTATTTGAAATAGAAATATATATTGTTAATAAGCAATAAATACCTATTCCATCTTGACACACATCTAGTATTGTTAATACTGTTCTTTTAATAAATCTTATCTTCTAAATAAAAATTAACAGAAACTTTTCCACGCAATCTTACAATGATTATAAAATTTGAAAACGTGATTACTTATTTCATTTTTTTTTGCATAAGCTTAACTAAATAAATAATGTATACACATTGTCGCTGCCAGAAGTGAGGATATCCCTTACAACTACTTATACATAGAGACGTATGTGTGCCAGGCCTAGTACCGCCCTTGAGTATTCTAGAAGCGAACATACGCACATAGAACACTCCCACCTCCTTACTAGTGAAAAATATTGCAGTAATACTAATGATCTTGTAGGTGGAATGCACGTGCGCCTTCAATGATGGCAGCTGACTATCGTCTGGATATTTTTTTATTTTTTTTACATAGAAATTGCACGCCCCATTAATACAAGGGCGGCCATATGTAGTAGTATGGTATCCGTACTTCTGCCACAGACAATCTGCTTATACAATGTATAGTGTAAATAAGTTTTTCGAAAACTTATTTCATCGCCAAATCCAAAATCGGTCTCGATTTGCAGCGCTAATAATTTGTTTAATTATCGTTTTCATGATTTTTTCGTGGCAATTGATTTACAAAAGTTTGAATACGTTTTCTATGTGTATCTACGAATGGTAACTTTATTGTCCATAACTACAAGTTTACATATTTGTTAGTCATTTTGCGTAAAATACCTTTTTATGTAAATACAA
This sequence comes from Protaetia brevitarsis, assembly GCA_004143645.1. Lineage (NCBI taxonomy): Eukaryota > Metazoa > Arthropoda > Insecta > Coleoptera > Scarabaeidae > Protaetia > Protaetia brevitarsis. The sequence goes on along the minus strand of RXPK01000262.1, from coordinate 1,053,349 downwards.
AAGAATCCATACCCGCTACGGAAATTTTATCCGTTCCTTTATCAAATGCGTCCATAGACATTTTAAAAGGCCTATCTCCAGACACCATACAAAACGCTGAACGAAAAAGCATCACGCGACGACAAACGCTATATTCCTTGACGATTTCCGAAACACGTTTGCTGCCCTAACGGACTCTCTTTTCTTGCAGTCTATGTGAGAAATCGGAGAAGACGGCCGCCATAAAGGACAACAGGGAAGAGGAAATGAGTATTCCGCACATCGCCGGTCAGTTAAATAACGACCTGTATGCGCTCCCGGTGAAACGTAGGCAACAACAACAGCAAAAGTCCCTCGACGAAATCGACACCATTTCGCCGGACAAAGAGAGGAACGACGAATCCGACCTACCACCTGGATGGGAAAAACATGAAGGTACGATTTATCTTCCTGCGCTTTTTCTGCCGCTCTTTTTGTTGTCGGGAGGTGGGACAAAGTGTCAAGGTGGGCGGCTCGATCTTCGTAGATTATCTTTTGGGGGTTATTTTTCACTTTTCCTATTCGAAAAAGGGCCTCGGAGAATGTCTGGAGTACTTTTAAGAGTCGACTGTTTCGAGATACATTCATTTGGAATCGAAAAAGTTTTTTTTTTTCATACAGGAAGTCTAGGATAAATGGACCATTTTTTGTAATAATTCGCATTTTTATTAGAAATTGAAGTAATTTTAGTATTTGTTATTGTTTTTTTTTTCATACAGGAAGTCTAGGATAAATGGACCATTTTTTTGTAATAATTCGCATTTTTATTAGAAATTGAAGTAATTTTAGTATTTGTTATAAAATAAATTATTATAGAAGACGGTGTTATAAATATTTACGTAAAAGAACATTGTATTTGAAAAATCTAAAAAGGGCTAAAAAGATCAGATGAACCAGTTCGAAGTTAGATGAACCACTCTGTTTGGATGAGATGGAGAAATATGAAAAACTAATATCATTCATTTCTAACTCATGACTTGAAATTTCATCGCAAACAATGAAATTGGAAACCTTACAGCCTTATCAGGGCAACCCTGATGACGGCGGTAGAAACACAGCCGAAACGTCGGATTTAAACAATCCAGCAGATGATGGAAGCAGCCCAAACGTCAACTCATATTTTAATTCGTCTCTACTTCGTTTTAGGTGCTATTTCACCACATGCAATCCATATATTAACATATCTAGTGCATCCTTCATGGATCTACCTTTTACAAACAACGCAGCAGACCCATTCTTGAGTTATTTGACATTTTAAAGTCGCCCTCTCCACAACCAATGCACTCCGTTCTTGTTTTCATCTTCGTATTTACTAGTATCATCTAATACAAGACTTTCAAGATCAGAAGAATCGCTGGGTGTAACTTGCTGTTTCCTTAACTGTCGTTTTAGTTTTTTTTTTTTTTTTGTTTTATTTCTTTTTATTCCTTCTTAATTCACTTTTTCGGATGGATTAAGAATTCCAGCAAGCTGACGTTCGCGCTTTCTGGTCTTTTTGACAGTAGTGGTAAGAATTGGTGATATATCGTCTAAAATTTCCATGATATTATGTGGAGACTCTGCTATCCATTTTCCTTTTTCGGGCGTTCCTTTTCGGATGTAACGATTTGGCATGTCCTTCTAGTTACACAGGCATGAGCATAGTAAGCATATTTTTACAATAATAATGAAATTTATGGAGATTTTATGTGATCCAATACACTATGAAATTACAGCTCGACAAATCGCTCGTGACAGTAGCACAGTGGCAAAAAGGGGGAGCTGAAGCATATATACTGTAAACCGGCCATCGTATGCGCCCCCACTCCAGTACAATGTGCGCACAATTACTCACTACTATCACGAGATATTTGTTGGACTGTACGTTGTTCACCTACTCTAAACTTCAAGGTGAGATGGACCACTGCTTCTTTCTCTTAAGGGTAATAGAACATTATACATGCCTAACAATACGTGCAAATTTTAATAAAACTTACCAAAAGTTGATTCCACTTCCACAAACTTTCTAGTGTATTCGAATGAATCATTTCACCGTTACCTACTTAAAAAGTTGTTGGTTCAAGTGCTACATATATTTGGATAGATACGCGGCCAAAAGTTACATCTATTAAGAGTTTTGTAAATTGTTGTGGCTGGTCTAACTATCCTACTGGTCTAGTGGCATTATAAGTGTTACACGCAGAAGGAATAATTTCTTCAAGTTGATGTTTTTGCATCAGAGTGACTATATGTAAAGCAAGCTATAGTAAGAATGTAAACTTTTTATTTTTGATAATTTTGCGCGAAAGAAAATTACCTCTTGATTTCAGACGTTAAAATTATCACGTGTTAGTAACTTTTGCAGAGGTAGAATTGTTGCCTATCGATATGTTGGTTTGTGCTAATGATGTAACGAATATTCGCATTCGCAATAAATATGCGAATATTGCGATGAAAAAAGTTACCTGTTAAAATGGATAATTTAGAAGAAAAAAACCAAATATTTAAATTCATTGAGATCCTAATACAACCTTTTGAGCATAAATTTGCAGTTTACATTAGAATAACCATCAATAACCTCAAAATTAAACTTGAATTGACAAGAATAAGACGTAAAAAGTCGAAACGATTCGGTTGTACTTTGCTAGTTTCACTGCGGCGATGGAGAAATTTAATTTTCTGCGTGTGCGCATAAGCGCTTAAATGCAAGTGTTCGTATAGTTGTAAATTGAGAACTAATAGATGGCGCTAGTAAAGTTAAGAAGTTAAAATTCGTATTCGCATTCGCGAATGTGTAAAATCACGCATTCGTTACATCGCTAGTTTGTGCTATCGCGAAATTAGCCGCCCTATTAACTGTACTGCAATAGCAGTAATGCGTGTATGTCATGCCTGGATAGAAGAAGGTAGAGGAACAACCAGAAGACCAACTGGTAAATCGAGGCAAACCACAGAGTGTCAAGGTGGGCGCTTCAGACAGCTAACTCTACGAGACCGTCTTGCTACTACGCGTCAAATCGCTGACCAATGGTTTGGGGGAAAAGATAGATGTGTTATTGTGCGTACACTATATCGCCGCATTCGAGCCTTTGGACTTTTTTCATACCGTCAACCATTAGTGCTTCCTTTGACTGCGGACCATTGTCGTCAACATTTGAACTGGTGCAAAGAACGGCAGCATTTGGTGACAGAATGGCATAATGTCGTCTTCAACGATGAATCCCGATTCTGTCTAGGTATGCGCGATAGCCGTAGAAGGGTATGACGCCGGCGTGAAGAGCGACATGATATTAGGTTTGCTTTTGGGAGGCATGAACACAAGACTGTTGGTGTAATAGTATGGGGGATATTGCCTATGGTAGCCAATCACAACTTCTCTTTCTTCGAGGCAATATGACAGCTGCGCCTTATGTTGATGCTATCCTACAAACCACTTTAATACCTTATCTAGATGGCCGCCCGCACGTCCTTTTTCAGCAAGACAACGCACGTCTCCATAATGCTCATCGAACTATGGACTTTCTCCAAGAAGCAGGCGCCAAACAATTTTTTTTTTTTCGTATTATATGTTGATAAAATTTTATGCAAACGTTATCATTTCATTTTTGATGTAAAACTATCACATTACCAAATAATCAAGTTGAACAAATTATTTCTTTTAGGTGTAACTCTTCTAATGTCACTGACTATTTTTTTTCATTCATAAAAATAAATACCGTATATAACAATGTACTTTTTACCACTACAGATAATGATGGCCTTATTATTGGCACATAAAAAGCGGTACCATACAACGAGAAGCTCCAACAATACCGAACGTCGAGAAAGCCGAAAAATGCGAAAGCAAAAACGGCTTCGGCAAGGATACGGATATCCTGACGTCCAAGTTCGACACTGGCATCATTAACACGGTCACGAGGAGCAATACGAGTTCGGCTCTGGATATGGAGTTCGAAGATAGAAAAAGGAAGGACGAACTCGCCCTTAAGTAGGTTTCCCATTAATCATATTCAAGCGCGTTAGATTAGCACTAACTCGATTTTAAATTTCAGACGACGGAGCTATCCAGCTAGGCCAGAACCGGAATCCAAAGAGCGTCCCATCAGATTCGCGGTCAGATCTCTGGGCTGGGTCGAAATAGCGGAAGAAGATTTAACTCCGGAGCGCAGCAGTAAGGCGGTTAATAAATGCATAGTTGATTTGTCTTTGGGTCGGAACGATCTCCTAGATGTCGTGGGAAGATGGGGAGATGTAATTCCCGCTATCTCGTTTCGATTTGCGCGGTACTTATCCCTGATATTTTTTAGGGTAAGGATTTATTCATGGACTTGGATGAAGGTGCACTCAAGCTGATAGATCCGGAAAATTTGACTGTCCTCAATACGCAGCCCATACACACGATAAGGGTTTGGGGTGTTGGTAGAGATAACGGCAGGTTAGTATATAAATATATAGTAGGTAGTTGTAGCCGCTGCTAGCAGAAATCATTTAATTTGAAGTAGGGAGATTTTCAACTCAATTAGTACTAAAATATATTGGGGGATATCTTTTTAAATATAGTCCCTTTTAAAAGTAATATTAATGTAATGTTTTTCTTCTTTCTTTTGCGCATCTTTCGGATCAACAGAGAGAGGTAATGCTTACTGATGGTATTCCCTTTTCTCCAGCATGCTTGTGCACAATGTGTTTTAATGTTAAATTAATATTTGCATGTTCACACTACATTTAAAGGGAGATATTTACAAACACTATGCACCTTACACAAATGCATGATGAATTATACAAAAATTCCATTTTTTTGCAGCCAGTCTTACCAATCGCAACTAAGATAAAAATTGATAAAATATTGATTTAAATTAATTTTATAAAGGAAACAGGAGCCTCTGTATTCTAAAGTTCTGGTTCTAAAGTACCTAAACTAAAATTTCGAACTTGGCATATACTGGAACTTCAGCAGAGATACAAGTTTTCTAAGTCTAGTAAAACATCTAGGAAACATTTTAAATTATTTTTCAATCCTAAAACTAAAAAAAAAAAAAATGCAAAGAGGACTTATTTTTCTATTTCTTTTATAATCATAATTTTTGCTCCAACTTCAACTTGTAAATCGATTGTCTGTCATTATCTTTCTTCAGTTGTGTTTGTAATGGCATATTGAAATAAAATATCTCGACCGTTTCTATGTATTCCTCCTTTCCTTGAAAGATGTAAAATTATTTTATCTTCGCCATAGAAAGCAAAAAGATGTAGAGAGGGCAAAAAGTACCAACTACCTAAGCTAATTGAAAAGGCCGTAGTTGCTTTGGAAAATCCAAGGCAGTTAAAAAGAAAACCAATAACAGCAATATCTCCTATAAACCTAATTACTAATACTAAACTAAACTAATTAAAACATCGAGAAGTATATTTCGTTCAGATCCTAAGGAACATCGGAAAAGCAACAAATTCACTATAACCTAATAAAAAAATAAAGTAATAAGCACTGCCAGGAAACATAGAGCAGCTGATGAAATAAAAGAGACTTTAGCACCTCTAATTCTCCATTCGTAATTCAGATATGTACAGTCGCGAGCAAATGTTATAGGCACCCTAAATTTCGGCCGAATATCACAGTAAGAAATGAGAAAATAAAAGCTTGTAGGTAATACATTATAAATATTTAGTATTTTAAGGGATCTTATTAATTTGTTGTATATTAGAGTGTTTTTAATACAACTATAATACTTTTTAGATGGGAGGGGGAAAGTGACATCTCGAAGACTTGAAAATATATAAAAAAAATAATACATTTACAAAAGGTATCTATAAAGACTATTGTAACCATAAAGATGATTATATAAACGTTCAAATAACTGTCACAAAAAAAATGCAAGAAACATGAAATCCATTAGTTTTGTCAAAGGTGCCTATAACATTTGCTCGCGACTGTATTTCAATCGGAGGCTGAGATGTAGAGGATCTTAACGAATTAGAAAAAAGAGCAAAAAATTTCCTGGAAAATTGAAAAAAAAAGTAATTGATCACACTAAGATTCAGCTTTGGTTTAATATTAGGAGAAGAAAACAATTCTATAGTATACTAATTGAAGATGACAACGGCACAATAAAGTTCTTGAAGAAACGAAGACAAACTGATAATTTTTTTTACAAACTAAGATGACACAAACTTTGCAGAATTAGTTCAAAAAATTCTAGCGGCTGTGGAAATTAGAAGGGACTGCGAATGTCTTTAAAATAAAATATTTATTTTTAAATTATAAGATTTAGTGGAATATTGGCTGGATGATAATCGAACAGTTTCTTAAATCTTGTAAAACGTTTCGACTATTTTAATAAGTCTTTTTCAATTAATTAGTTTTTAATTGTTTTAAAGCTTCTCTCGACATTGCGTTGTTATCTCAAATTACTAATAAGAACGTGACAACATATTAAATTTTTAGTATAAATAAAATAAAATTGTATATGGGACAACAACAATAACATATAAAAGTTTACAAGTATTTGTAAATATTAACCAAGAATTTAAAATAAAATGACCGTCGGCTTTGGACTCATTTTGACCTAAAAAAAATAATAATTTCCTTTTTAATCTTAATAAGGCAAATAAATTATTTTTTGGGGACCTTCTTTAACTTTTCGAAGTTTGTACCATTGCACCCTACTAGAGCATACAGCATTATACCCGCAGCTCTACAGATCTAAGTACAAAATGGAGACCTCACACAAAGTCATATTTTTTTTTAAGTTTGAACTGAACCTTGCCCTATTAAACACAAGAATTTTGGCAACAGTTGCTTGCCAGAAGATGGCTTTTAACATGTACTATCAAAAACTGAAAATAAGGAGTCTTTCACTGTGCGCACATGTTAGCTGATGATTTGTTGTCCTTTTAAAATAATTTTATAACTAAGAATATTACAATATTAAAAGTATTGTCAGACTGGCTGAAAAAAAAAAGAAATAGGATTCAACTGCGTCAAGCAGTTACTTTGCAGATCTTATGCAGTCAGAAAGTTTGACCACTATTTGCAATATTATATCTAAAACCATATTTACCTTGAATTAAATGAATGAGCCCGAATTATTTTAAATTGATAGATATGCATGTGCCTAATTCTTTACAAAATGAAACAGTATTTTTAATTCCGTATCTCTATATCATTTAGGGATTTTGCATATGTCGCTAGAGACAGAAGCACCCGTAAACACATGTGCCACGTGTTCAGATGCGATATGCCCGCACGGACCATCGCGAACACTCTTAGAGACATTTGCAAGAAGATCATGATTGAGCGCAGCCTCCAGCAGAACCTAGCCAAACCGCTGACATAAACGGGCGCGTTTGGCAACAAGACCCACTAACTTACCACAGAGCACAGACGATCCAATAGGAACAGTCAAGCTCTAGTCAGTAAGTGGACAGCATAGTTAGGGCTAACAAATCACGCTGTTAACCTTAGACTACTTTTCAGCGCAATCGTTCCCTACACCGATGGAGGAACCCAAAAAGATACTGCGGGCTCAGTACTTGGGTTCCCTCCAGGTCACACAGGCGACAGGTATGGAGATTTTGAACGAAGCTATTGAACGGCTGGTAACGACGATACCGCAGGATCAGTGGCAATCGGTTAATGTTGCTGTAGCGCCATCTATGATCACTATACAGCAACCGAGTGTAAGTAAGGAAATGGATGAGTAATGTGGTATTTTTCATTAAAATTTTGTAGGATGATAGGTTGATAACCGAATGCAGAGTGCGATACCTATCATTTCTAGGCATAGGTAAAAACGTAAGCAGTGTGCTTTCATAATGCACACCGCTCAAGACACATTCATGGCACACGTGTTCCATTGCGAACCATCTTCTGGTGCTCTTTGTAAAACTATAGAAGCGGCTTGTAAGGTATTTCTTTTTTAAATGTATTAAAATGGCTAAATATTAAATGTTTTCATTTGATCCGCAGCTGCGATACCAAAAGTGTTTAGATGCACATCCACAGGGTCTCGGTAGAAGTCAATCTACATTAAATACGCCTGGTAAAGGTTTTGGAGCCGCACTGAAGTCCATAGTCGGTTCTCTCACAGGACGTAAAAGCAAGAGTACAGAATCCTGAGATGAGGCACAGTCTCTGCAGGTAAATATAGTAACTTATTCTTAATTTTATTTTGTGTTATAAAATAATAATGATAGAATGTGATCAATTATTGTAGCCTGGCTTAAGGTGTGATTTTATATAAGTTTAGTTCCATTACAGGAACTCTGGCCTTTACCTGCGGAGCGTGAAATAATTAGACATAGACACCTACAGTCGCCCCTTACGATGAAGTATTTCAGTGCTAGTCTACCGTCTGCTGCCCTACGATCATTGCTATCCCCCACCCTGGATTCCAGGAGAATCCAACTGGCCCGCTGGGAATCCTCCAGCTAAACATTCCAGGAAGGAAAGGATGCATTCATTCCATCGTTTAAATAGGTGAAATACCTACAGCATCTCATTATTTATTTCGTTTCATCGACGTAAAATGTAAGACTTGCGCGCCAATCCCCATTATTTCCACGCCCCCACCTCGTCCCAAATAGATGAAACCCTAACTGAGAAGGGTATAATGTAATACTAAAAATAAATTATGGAGGAAATAAGATAAATCAAAATTCACACTTAAAATTAACCTTAGATATGAATTATATGGACGACGTAAATTATTGTATGTAAGGTAAACGTTTATTATACCATAATAACGATAATTATAATGAATAAGTAGCTATAATGAAGTACAATTAGTAAGATATAAAAAATTTTACAACACTACGCTACTTTAATGTGCTTGAAGCCTTACTCTTTGTTGGCGATGTTGCCACGAGAACTTATGAGGATGTCTTAGATTTTAACAGTGTGGATAAATATTTCCTTTTCTTTTTTTTATATACATTATATATTATATACATAATATATTTCTGTAGCTTATAAGCACCAAAAAGGAATAAAATAATATTAAACGAAAATACAGTGTAATATTAAATAAATGTAATACAATTTCAATTGTGTACATAACTTTTAAGAGCTGTTGAAGACTGCTTGAACAATTGTATATGATACATTATTATTGCTTTTTTGTACATTGTTTATTGTTTTGTTTCCGTAACGTTAGTGTACCATGTTCATGTTTTAGTTAATGTTTTATATTGATTGATTGTTTTGTATTCTTATGTATGTACATCAATATGTTTATTATTTATAAATAAATCTTGAGCAAAACACCAAATCCTCTTTATAAAACTCTCTTTTTTTCTTACATTTCTCTTTATTTTTCAAACAAAAATGAAAGAGATGTCTATAATTATCTATCTAATTAATAAAAGGTACGTCATTTAACTTATTACAACATGAATATAATTTATGGATAATTCATTTAACCTATATAATTACCTGCAAGCGGAACGACGAGAGGTTCTTTTAATAAAAAGATTTATTTGAGAGTAGTGTAGATGCCCAAGCAGGGTAGATATATATTTTAAATGTAGAATGTACTTTGGCACATCTCTAAATGTGTCTACTTGAACGATATAAGTTATCTCCATAGTAGTATGTTTATATTTGATATTATTCATAAGTAATAGTGCCTGCCGTCGCTCCGCTCTCTGATAATTTCCCAAAATACATCTTAAAAACCTATAATATCATCTATTAAACAGAAATTGTACTGTCATATTAAGATCCATAAGATTCTTCAACTGATGCAGGCGATGCCTAATAAAAACTTTTTTTTAATAAAATTAAAAAAGAATACCTCACTTTATTCAGCTCAAAGAATGTCTATTCTTTTTAACTACGGATAACCGATGATTTACCCACAGAAATAAAGCAAAATATTCAATTGTTTCTTCAATCGCAATCTTGTTTAATGTAACTTACGGCTTCAATTTGGATGGACTCGTGTGTGGTTTGTTCAAGATTTATTTCATCTAATCGTTTTAGATAATAACAAATTCAATTTACTACTAAGTTTCCCGAAATCTGCAATTTATCACTCGAGCTTGTATTGTGTATATTACCGGTATAATTTGCCGCAAAATGAGTTTTTAGTATGTACGAGAGTAAAAACTAAAAATACTGACCACATAATACGTATTAACAGTCCTTATAAACACCAGCTTTAAATGTAGCTGCTGTTCGTGCACTGGAAGTGCTTCTTCACTGGTTCGCAGACCAATATGTAAATAAATATATATTAAAATGATAGTATTTGTGTACTTTAATGGAGAGTAACTAAATTAGGGTAGATTTAAACATCGTATTTGCGATGATATAAAAGTGTTTCATTGTAAGGATGAGGCAAAAGAGATTTATTCGCACACAGATTGATATTAGTTTGTTGATATTGCAAAACCTCAAAGTAAAATCAGATGCTCTGGAAATGACTTTGAAACAATTACCTTTTTTTATGTGTTCATATAATTCCGCCATAAAAGTCTTCTAGATTCTACTTTACCTTCTCATTCGTGGTAATCTTAGCAATTTCTATTTAATAAATTTATGAATAATATGGCGAAATTTATCAAGGACTAGGCGGTAAGTCACGGTTGCACATTATTTGAATATTCATTTATCTAGGTATTTTTTTTTAAATAACTTCAAGAAGAATTGTTTTAAAAATTTATGTTGGATCAAATGCCATGCTGGCATTACTATTACTTCTTTATATTTAATTATTATTTGTTATTGGTTTTTCTTTATTTTTTATTTGTAAAGCTAATCACTATAACCTTTCCAAATTTCAAGCATTACGTCATTTACGACACACCTATTGATGGGAAATAATTAAATAAAAATTGATGTGCCATACATGCAAATTAAATAACTTATCTTTACACCGATACAATAACAAAATTAACGTATTTTCGATTTAAGATTTACATTCTTAGAGAGAAGAAATCTACGTCTGATATACAAGGACGCGGCTTATACGAAGAAAAAAATACAAGAAAATAAGAAAATTACCACATTTATACAACTAAGTTTAGAGGTGAGAGAGGAACATCTAAATTTATTTGAGAAAATACGATATTTACATAAAATACTTTTCTTCTTGCCAATAAAAATTGCCATATTCTGCTGATAATTACCAAAAAAACGTTTCAGATCAATCCTGAAGTAAAATCTCCGACTTGTTTGTACACCAATGCAATTTTTAATTAGTTGCAGAAAATTAAGCAATGAAAACACCTAGGTGAGTAAATTTATCAAAACTGTTTGAACAGTTTAGGTATATCATTAGTATATGGCAAATAAAAATAGAATTATTGTTGTGGTTAGGTGCAATGACTTAGAACTTCACAAGAAATTATTTTTTCTCTGTCTTTGATTCAACCGCTTCCTTACAATCGAAATATTTAAATAATAAATCGATGGCTTAGTTTCACTCATCGTATACATAGATTTCGTGTGTGTTTTGTCGCAGAAATTCGAGCTATCGCAAAGCAAAAGCAGAATCGATTTACTCGAAGGAAGCAAAACGAAATTCACTCACTTACTGCACTCGAAAGACGCATATTATATAACAAGGAGAAATGTGTACATATACCTACAAGCCTTTCATGTACGTACCTATGTAAAGTGCTACCCTCAGAAACACTGATTTCCGATAGCGAAACCTTGATAAGTTAGTAGGAGTTACCTGTTTTAAAATAATGTAGATAAGTTGAAAAATCATTCGGAAGGAGGACGAAGAAAGGAGGCACGGATATGAATAGATTAACGCTGGTGTCTCAGGGCTAGTTTACGCAAATTTTAAAAGATGTTTGTGCACTGATATGACGTGAACAGATTCATATATTATAATTTTATGTTAGTAGGATTTTATAAATATTTTATTTATGTATAACGATATTTTATAAAACTTAATGTACGCAATATTGAAATTTCGTGTATATTTGAGATCACTAGATTGATGTAGAGCGCAGTGGCAGTATTATTATTAATATTATTATTGAGTTCACACCTTTATTAAAATATCCACTTTATAATTAGTACCTTTGCTGTAATATTTGGCTTAGAAGAGAATAAATACTTAATGACGGCAATTGTGAACCGGATTTTAATACTCTGCAAATTATTATAATATATTGAAAGTGCTTGCAATTTTACTTTGCTACATGAATTGCCTAAATAAAACGCATATTCATTTATTTAAAGATAAGTTTTATTTTCACCTCTTTAGAAGTCCTATTCACGCAATCCTGGAATTAGAAATTAATAACGGTGAGATCCTATGCCCATCTGAAGGTCCCATAAGGTTGTATGTGCAAGTCTCTGAGCATGTATTGATGTATTTTAGACGCCAACAGACTTGCAGGTAACTCTACAGGCGCTGCAGATTTACTACAATCCCACTTTTGTTCCACCACAAGTTCTTTGTTTTTTACTGATATTTACCATAAATTTAGTACCACATGAAAATATAACAAGATATTGTCAAACTTAACCTTACAATTTTTGGCAACGAATACATTCTAAGGTTTATAGCAATTGTTAATACGTAATACGTCCACGCTTAATTCAAAAATTACCAGATGACATCTCGAAAGCTTTTGGTCACGTAATACCTATAAATCCATTAGTAATAGGCGGCCACTCAACTGTTCTTTCTAGTTTAAGCAAATATTGGTCAAAATGCCCTGTAGTGAAGGGTGAGTGAAGGGCTGCACTCACATTCTTTATTAGTACGATTTCTCACTAACAACTCCCAAAAAAAAAAAGAGAAAGCTTCGTATGTGTGGTCAGCAGAAAAAACGCTTAAGGGTTGCAAATTATATGGTATGAATGATATTTTATTAACGAAAATTGACATATGTACCAAACCTCTTTAAATTTCACAATTAAATATTAATGAATACTTATCATTTTCGCAAAATTTAACATATTTTAAAACTAAAAGATTAGAAGAATCTTTAAACTTAATGATTGACGTCTCGAATTTCCTGCTGTAAGAACTAAGAGAGAGCCTCGACTTTTTGCCTATGTAGATGAAATTCATCCGAAACAAACTCAAAAGATAAACTTAAAGTAGAGTTTTACTAGAGAAAAGATTTCTACTGTTACAAGATCGTAATATTTTATTTGAATTACTTTTTAATTTTGAAAACATGTCGAATGATGAACTGCAACGTCATTGCTTAGACTTAGATTTGCCCTTAAAAATAAATGAAAACGACAGTATTTTAAGAGATATATCGACGGAAATGAACTTTTTAAGGAAATAAAAACTAAGTCAATAGAAAATTTAACATTAACCCAATTAAAAATATAGTTAACAATAATTTACAATCGTCATTTGCAAATTTATTTATTGCATTGTAGTGTGTTTTTTTTAACGTTGTTATTATTACTGTTGCTAGCGGAGACAGAAGTTTCTCTAAATTAAAACTAATAAAAAACTACTTGCGATCACCAATAATATGGGCCAGAACAGACTATCAAATTTGGCAATAATAAGCATTGAGCACGATTTGTGTAATAAAATAGAATTATCAAATATTTTTGATATGTTTACTGAAAAGAACGGTAGAAGATGTCAAATTTAACTTTTCTGGTCGCTTCTTACACTTTAAAAGCCCTGTGTATATAATATTTGTTGAAAATAACTGTTTACAATTTACAATTAACCTTGCATTTTTATTTATAATAGAATCCTCTTGAAATTTCGATAAGTGAGCAGCTAGGTGCCTACACAAATTGTGTTCAATCAGTTTCTCAAAATTTGAAATTTATGGTTTTGGTGTTTCCTAATGCTCATAATGGACTTTGTATAAAAGTATCAGGTATATAGGATGTCCATTTATATTTTGACCCCTACCTACAGGCTGTATTATTTAAGATATAAAAACAGTTTAAATACAAAAGTTATGTGATTCTTGCTCTACTATATTTTATATTTTTAAAGTCGATATTATCTCATAAATTAATAGACAATTGAATAGAACTTGATTTATGTTAAATACAACACCCTGTATATTATTAGACAGTGTGAAAGATCTCATTTTACTGATTTCGAATATATACAAATCAAACAGTGGACTTATTGTCGGGCATTCGGTGATTTTTTTTTCAAGTGCTGCTAGTAACAGCATTAATGGTAGGTACGGCCTACATTTATCCGGATTGCCATCGACGGATGTTGCTTTGCCTACAATGTATTTTTGGCCGGTTTCTGTAGCTGAAGTGGATGCCGCTATAAATAATTGAAGAATACTAATTCTTATGGCTTTGATGGAATTAACGTCAAACTATAAAGTATGTAAAAAATGAAATTTTACAACCTATTACGGAAATTATAAATGCTGCTGTCCTTGAGCGGGTGTGTTCCCTTCTAGCCTGAAATTGCAAATGTAATCCCGATTTTTAAAAGGGTGAGCCTACCAGTTTTTGAATTATAGACCTATTTCAATATTGAGTACTTTTCCAAAGTGTTTGAATCTGCTATTTGTTCAAGAATCACTAATTACTTAGACAGAAACCAAATGTTGTCTCCTATGGGTTTCAGAAAAATAAATCGACTAAAATGGCCAGTATTGACGTTATACAATACGTATACGATAACCTTTGACAAAGGCCCGATATGTTACTGGTTTTTTTTTTTTTTGATTTGGCTAGAGCTGTTTGGATAGTGTACCTCGCTTCCTACAGGATAAATTGTAATCGGCTTGGTATACGTGAACCTCTACAAGGCTGGATAACATCTTTTGTAACTGATCGCAAAATGAAGGTTGTATTACGGCAGGCCAAGTCGGAGTTGGAGTCAGTTGGTCTGGGTATACCGCAAGGCTCGGTTCTTAGCCCCTTGCTGTTTTTACTATATATAAATGATTTACCGCAGTTTATTTCAAATACTCATGTAGTATTATTTGCTGATGATACCTTAAATAATCCAGCCTGTAGGTAGGGATCAAAATATAAACGGACGTCCTGTACTTATTCTAGAAAAGGGCGCCCGATGTAATTGGACAAGGAGGCGCCCGAGTACCCAGGAACGACCCTGTGAATAAATTTAGGATTACGAGTACTATAATTGTTACTTATATAAATATAAATGTAAAGTTTTGATATTATAAATAATTTAGTATTGTAGTTACTTTACGACACTCTGCTATATACCTGAGGTTCCTAGCAAAGCAGACTATGTGAGTCGGGTTCACATTAAAGCGCTCTTCTTATCTTTAAGGGGTTACTGTAGAATTAAAGTGTATTCAATCTAAAAGGGGATTTAAACTATTAATTCAGGAATCCGTTGCAGCAAATGCATACCACGCCATGGAAGTTTTTTTGATAATAAAATATATATTTAATCTTAACAATTGAAAATTGTTTAATTAATAAGTAAAATACATGAAATATAAATATTTTATTAATTTTAATATTTAAATTAATTATTTTGTATTAATTTTAAATTTAGATAGACCTAAAGATCTTAGATCTATTCGATCTTTTATTCATCATTATTATATTATTGATAATCATACTTTATTATTACTGTGCGACATCGGAAATGTGTAAGAATTAAAACTAGTATATGTCTGTTTATTACTTCGTCATTTAAGATTATATACCGGATAGTTTTCGAAAATTACTACAGCAAGCATATACTTATGTACAGTTTATCTACTTTAACAGAGTTTTAATATCAACCATATTATGTAGAATAAACGAGAAATGCAGCTATTATTAAATAGCGATTTATTATTGATTTCACACAGTGATCGTTACCCTATATAAAATTCCGCGACTGTTGCATTATGCTTCAAGTATACCACGCATTTTTAATAATTCAGTTAAAAAAAATCGCGCTTAAATGTATTGGATGCGCATTTTATATTCGTGGCAATATCTTCAGTCATAACGGTAAGCTCCATCAAACAGGATTTAAAATTTACTGTCAAAATTTAGTTCAGGCGAACGACTACTACACAAAACATGATCATGCGATAATAGAGTACTATAATTCGAGTGTTTTTCGAAATCCACAACTCAGAAACGTGAAACCAAACCGAACAATTAGAGCCTATTCGTTATCAGGACATCTCTTGATGGATTTACTGGAACACAAAGGGTTTAAAGTGAAAAAAATATCTGGTATGTGTTTCATACATTTTCCATATGAAATTAATTTTTAGACAAGGTTACGAGCGTACAAGTTTGTGAATAATGTACCCAGCCATACTATCTTCCAGTTTGATGCAAACTCATGTGAAATCTTGAAGAAAGACACTTTTGGTGCGGCTACAAAAATGTTTAGAGTAGGCAACATTACTCGTTGCCCAATTAGAAAGGTAAATAATTTCATGTTTGATGAGGAAAACGCCGGTAGAATAAATTTTTTTGTCTAGAATAGAAGAGCGAGATTTATTTATTACATACGTATATTAATTTATTTATATTAAATTCATAAGTTGTTCTTAGGCCAATTAATATGTAAAGCTTTGGATTTTCAGGGATATTATTATTTAAATAACTTCCTGCTAAGTGACGAAGACTTTCCACCTTTTATACCGGCTGGTAGATACAGACTGCAAGTAACTCTGTTATATGATAATTATACCTTGGGAAGCGGTTCGATATACGTTGAAGTAATATACAAAGTCAACTCTCTTGTAATTAACATATTTATTTGGGGAGATAGATGTTGTAAGATAGAACGAGTGTTGGGCATAAATTCATTCAGAATAAGAATGAAAATAATTGTCAGTTTCCTTATTCTTATTCAGAAATAATGATAAATTTTTATTCTGATTGTATTATTCAATAACGAATTTCCACATTCATTTCATTCATTATTCAAATAATTATTCCAATAATTATTCTTCATTTGAATAATTATTCTCCTTTTGAATAATTATTCTCCATTTGAATAATTATTCTTCCTTTGAATAATTATTCTTCTCTTGAATAATTATTCTTCTCTTGAATAATTATTCTTCATTTGAATAACTACTGTTATTCAAATAAATATTCCTATTCAAATAATCGTGTTCATTTAAATAACTGCTTTCATTCGGGAAAGGAAATAATTTTTCCATATCAGGGGTTGAGTAGTTCGAGAATCGCATTGATCTATTTCTTACATGGCGGAATATATTTTTCAGCAATATTAAGAAGCGGTATGAATAACTTTTGTCAACATGAAAGGGTGGGGAGTTGGTAAAGGAGACGCGTTAGTTTTTTTTGAATCTCGAAAATTATTTTTTGATGGCATCCGGAAGGTAAATAAACACTTTTTTTTAATATCAGGGAGTGGAGATTGATAGGGAGGATGTATTTATTTCTTAAGCAATAATATATTTGTTTTTTAGCAATGGCGGAAGGAAAACGGATAGTTTGCTATTGGGGTTGAGTGGTTTGGTTAGAGGGTCGTATCGATTTTTTTTTTCTTGAATGACGGAATATATTTTTCAGCAATGTCAAGAAGCGGTATGAATAATTTTTGAATGGTTGGTTAGAGGGTCGTATCGATTTTTTTCTTGAATGACGGAGTATATTTTTCAGCAATGTTAAGACGCGGTATGAATAACTTTTGTTAACATCAGAAGGTGGGCAGTTGGTGCAGGAGACGCATTAGTTTTTTTGAATCATGATAATTCTTTTTTGACGGTATCGGGAAGGGAGAGAGTTACTTTTTTTTAATATTAGGGAGTGGGGATTGATAGGGAGGATGTATTTATTTCTTAAAGCAATGATATTTGTTTTTTAGCAACAGCGGGAAGGAAAACGGATAGTTTGTTTTATATCAGAGGTTGAGTAGTTGGTTCGAGAGTTGCATTGATTTTTTTTCTTGAATGACGGAGTATACTTCTCAGCAATGTTAACACGCGGTATGAATAACTTTTCTTAACATCAGAGGTTGGGGAGTTGGTGCAGGGGACGCATTAGTTTTTTTGAATCATGATAATTCTTTTTTGACGGCATCGGGAAGGGAGAGCGTTACTTTTTTTTCAATATCAGGGAGTGGGGATTGATAGGGAGGATGTATTTATTTCTTAAAGCAATGATATTTGTTTTTTAGCAATGGCGGGAAGGAAAACGGATAGTTTGTTTATATCAGAGGTGAGTGGTTGTTCGAGAGTCGCATTGATTTTTTTTCTTGAAGACGGAGTATACTTCTCAGCAATGTTAACACGCGGTATGAATAACTTTCTTAACATGAGGGTGGGGAGTTGGTGCAGGGGACGCATTAGTTTTTTTGAATCATGATAATTCTTTTTGACGGCATCGGGAAGGGAGAGCGTTACTTTTTTTCAATATCAGGAGGTGGGATTGATAGGGAGGATGTATTTATTTTTAAAGCAATGATATTTGTTTTTTAGCAATGGCGGGAAGGAAAACGGATAGTTTGTTTTATATCAGAGGTTGAGTGGTTGGTTCGAGAGTCGCATTGATTTTTTTTCTTGAATGACGGAGTATACTTCTCAGCAATGTTAACAACGCGGTATGAATAACTTTTTCTTAACATCAGAGGGTGGGAGTTGGTGCAGGGGACGCATTAGTTTTTTGAATCATGATAATTCTTTTTTGACGGTATCGGGAAGGAGAGAGTTACTTTTTTTTTTAATATCAGGGGTGGGGATTGATAGGGAGGATGTATTTATTTCGTTAAAGCAATGATATTGTTTTTTAGCAACAGCGGAAGGAAAACGGATAGTTTGTTTTATACAGAGGTTGAGTGGTTGTTCGAGAGTCGCATTGATTTTTTTTCTTGAATGACGGAGTATACTTCTCAGCAATGTTAACACGCGGTATGAATAACTTTTTCAACATCAGAGGGTGGGGATTGGTGCAGGAGACGCATTAGTTTTTTTTGAATCATGATATTCTTTTTTGACGGCATCGGGAAGGAGAGCGGTTACTTTTTTTCAATATCAGGAGTGGGGATTGATAGGAGGATGTATTTATTTCTTAAAGCAATGATATTTGTTTTTAGCAACAGCGGGAAGGAAAACGGATAGTTTGTTTTATATCAGAGGTTGAGTGGTTGGTTCGAGAGTCGCATTGATTTTTTTTCTTGAATGACGGAGTATACTTCTCAGCAATGTTAACACGCGGTATGAATAACTTTTCTTAACATCAGAGGGTGGGGAGTTGGTGCAGGGACGCATTAGTTTTTTTGAATCATGATAATTCTTTTTTGACGGCATCGGGAAGGGAGAGCGTTACTTTTTTTTCAATATCAGGGAGTGGGGATTGATAGGGAGGATGTATTTATTGCTTAAAGCAATGATATTTGTTTTTTAGCAACAGCGGGAAGGAAAACGGATAGTTTGTTTATATCAGAGGTTGAGTGGTTGGTTCGAGAGTCGCATTTGATTTTTTTCTCTGAATGACGGAGCTATACTTCTCAGCAATGTTAACACGCTGGTAATGAATAACTTTTCTCAACATTCAGAGGGTGGGGAGTTGGTGCAGGAAGACGCATTAGTTTTTTGTTGAATCATGATAATTCTTTTTGACGCATCGGGAAGGGAGAGCGTTACTTTTTTTCCAATATCAGGGAGTGGGGATTGATAAGGAGGATGTATTTATTTCTTAAAGCAATGATATTTGTTTTTTAGCAACAGCGGAAGGAAAACGATAGTTTGTTCTTATATCAGAGGTTGAGTGGTTGGTTCGAGAGTCGCATTTGATTTTTTTCTTGAATGACGGGAGTATACTCTCAGCAATGTTAACCGCGGTATGAAATAACTTTTCTTAACATCAGAGGGGGGGGAGTTGGTGCAGGGACGCATTAGTTTTTTTGAATTCATGATAATTCTTTTTGACGGCATCGGAAGGGAGAGCGTTACTTTTTTTTCAATATCAGGGAGTGGGGATTGATTAGGGAGGATGTAGTTTATTTGTTAAAGCCAATGATATTTGTTTTTTAGCAACAGCGGGAAGGAAAACGGATAGTTTGTTTTATATCAGAGGTTGAGTGGTTGGTTCGAGAGTCGCATTGATTTTTTTTCTTGAATGACGGAGTTTATACTTCTCAGCAATGGTTAACACGCGGTATGAATAACTTTTCTCAACATCAAGAGGGTGGGGAGTTGGTGCAGGAGACGCATTAGTTTTTTTTGAATCATGATAATTCTTTTTTGGACGCATCGGGGAAGGGAGAGCGTTACTTTTTTTTCAATATCAGGGAGTGGGGATTGATAGGAGGATGTATTTATTTCTTAAAGCAATGATATTTGTTTTTTAGCAACAGCGGGAAGGAAAACGGATAGTTTGTTTTATATCAGAGGTTGAGTGTTGGTTCGAGAGTCGCATTGATTTTTTTTCTTGAATGACGGAGTATACTTCTCAGCAATGTTAAACACGCGGTATGAATAACTTTTCTCTAACATCAGAGGGGTGGGGAGTTGGTGCAGGAGACGCATTAGTTTTTTTTGAATCAGGTAATTCTTTATGACGGCAATCGGGAAGGGAGAGCGTTCACTTTTTTTCAATATCAGGGAGTGGGGATTGATAGGGAGGATGTATTTATTTCTTAAAGCAATGATATTTGTTTTTAGCAACAGCGGAACGAAAACGGATAGTTTGTTTTATATCAGAGGTTGGGGTGGTTGGTTCGAGAGTCGTAATGAATTTTTTTTCAATGTTAAGATGACGGAATAACTATTGAGTGGTGTTAGAGAGTCGTTATCAGATTTTTTTTCTTGAGATGACCGAATTATTTTTTTCAGCAATGTTAAGAAGCGGTATGAATAACTTTTGTCAACATCAGAGGGTGGGGAGTTGGTGTAGGAGAACACTTAGTTTTTTTGAATCATGAAAACTTTTTTGGGAAAGGGAGAGGGATACTTTTCTTTTCAATATCAGGAGAGGGGGATTGATACGAAGGATGTGTTTCTAAAGCAATGATATTTGTTTTTTTAGCAACGATGGGAAGGGAGGGGATCCTTTTTTTTTCTATACATTTTGGATTTAGAGGTGGGGTTGGGGAGTCGCATTGGTTTTTATTGAATTCTGAAAATTATATTTTAACAGCATCAGAGAAAGAAAGGAACGCTTTTTCAATATCAAGTAGTGCGGATAGGTGTTAGAAGATATTTCTTTCTTAAAGTAATCATACTTGGCCTTTAGCAACGGCGGTAAGCGAAAGGGATAATCTTTTTATCATCATAAAGTGGGGGTTGGCTGCAAGAGACGCCCTGTGTTTTGTTTTTGAGTTACACTTGAAGGAAGAAGGTTTTTTTTTACGACACTGATGGAATAAGCGCGGGTAGGAGTTAAATATAAAGTTGAATTTAAAGAAATCCAAATTTGGTTTTAAAAGAGATGAAATTGCTTTTGTGCCGCAGGACTTTGTTAATTTCTCACTGCAAAAGCTTGGCAATCCTTGTAGTTCTTCAAATACTTCGCAATAGAAATACCCAATCATTTTTTAATCAAACAGGATCATATTAGTTGTCTAAGTAAAATTTAGTTATAGCGAACAGTTAGTGTTAAGATCATTACCTTTATTTTTTTGTATAGTGCGTGTGTTGAATGTTTTTTAATAAATTAAATTACAAAATGCACCTGTGTTTTCATCTCAACACTGTTACAAATAATTAACAAAAGTTCACAGAGTAGTCTCACAGTTACGCCCCGTGAACGGTGAAACTTCATCAATAAATCTAGCACCAATAATAATTGGGATTAAAAGACTTGGTGGTATGCTTGTGTATGTGTATATTTCATAATCGAGGCATGCATTATTTTTGTAATGATAAAATCTATCTTTTACAACGTCCTGAAAGAAAAAGGGTTTCTTTTTCACCATCAGAGCGTGAATGTTGATCCGACGGTGCGCATTGTTTTTTTTTAATAATGGAACTAACTGAAAAAATATAGTCATGCGCAATCGTTCCAAAGCATTGCCAAGAGTTGATTGAAAGAGATTGAAGAGAATATAAACACTGCCAGAATTTAATTGAAAAAGGATACATATCTGTCCATTTAACCACCGGGGTGAAATTTCTGGTTGTTCTCTCTTCTGTGACACAGTTTTAAGTTTCATGTACGCTTCTTTTCTGTTTGAAAACATTGAAAACTATTGCCGCCGAAAAATACAAGTAAATTATTCCTTTCAAATATTTTATTACATATAGGTGACTGTTGCATATATCAAAAACTGTGTACTTAACTTCTTTCTTAGACAATCAAGTAGACAATATATCTTCTTATTGTAATAAGTTTCAATAGTAGAAAAAAAATAGTTTCAAGGTCAGGTACAACTATTATGATATTAATCCCAACCCTGACGCGTTTAAACGCAAAAAACTTCTATTCTTTGCAGCACATATAAGAACACGGGTGTTAAGGCAACGGTAGCGAGCAGATATATGTGCATATAAGTACCTGCATCGAAGTTTATTCCGTTATTTGAATGACGATTTATTTCCTGAGAAAATTATTCCAGTAATGCTTTATTTAAATAACGTTTCATTCAATAATTCCTTATTCAAATAATGCCGGACCACTTCATTCGGCAATAACCTAATATTGAATAAAGAATAATTGATTAAAATTTCATTCAAATAATCATTTGACTAAAGAATTATTCCTTGGTGCCCAACACTGGTATAAATATACATTGCACAGTAAATTGTTTTACATGTATAACTTAATATTACTGCCAAGGCTATAATATTAAATTACACATGTAAAAGAATTTACCGTACAATGTATAAATATATATTGTAGGGTAATTTCTTTATAAATAAAACTAAGAATGCGTGAGCCAGGTATTTTATTAAACTAAATAATTAGAAGATACAAAAGTATAAACTTAACACATTTTTTTCATTAAACAATTTTAAAGGAGAAAAGGACATTTGCAGTTGTCTTTTGAAAAGTTCAAAAGCCTAGACTGTGTAGCTATTACATTATTACTAGAAATTCTGTTTGTGTTTTAAAGTAGAATGCATATCTTAGATATCATAGCAATATATATATTGCTCTGTTTTTCAGAACACAATGCCCGGGATTTCTAAATTTTATTTTTTTATAGTTCAAAACTAAATTAATATTATATTCAAATTTATATTATTTTTCTTTAGCTTGTCCGTTTACGATATATTTTTTTTCTTTTTTTTTTTTTTTTCAAATAAAATCAAATTTAATTAAATTAGTGGCTTCAATACACCCAGCGACCTCTCTAAGTAAGTGAAATAAAACTGTGGAAAGTGACCCCCTACCTGCTAGGTGGCACGGGATGCTTCAAAGGGGACCAGGTCGTCTGTCAGAATCGTACTCCGGACGCTTATTAACGAATAGGCAAAAAAACGTTTCAAACCAAAACAAGCTTAAATCTTTATTTATTTACCCAAATGCTAGGTTTCGTTATCGTTGAGTCTCTAATGATCACAAGGTACGTAAAATGGAATCAGTAAAATACTATATAAGACAAACTTTAATACAAAAACACGTCTTCAAACTCTCCTGGCATTTTTAAAGACTAAATGAGGTTATGGAAACGTCATATAATAAATTAAAATTCATATAAATAACGGCGCCATCTACCCGTAAACAGCAAATACTAAATTTTAATGCAACCGATTATCTATGATTTCCCATATTTGTTAAAGATAGCTATTTTATCACAGAACAACTCAGTGATATATCTTTATAACCCTTAAATATTAAAATTCCTAAAATAACTAACTAGAAAAGGCGGCTATTATAAAATTAACCCCCAAATTATCGTATAGTGAAAAATAAATTACACAAATATATAAGTTTCTGATTAATATGAAAGGAAACTGGATTAAATCCGTTCTGTTTTAGGTGAGGTGATTCTATGGGATACTAACTTGAAAAAGGACATGACGCTGGCAAACTCTGGTGCTGGAAAATGGTGGTTCAGTTAGATGGGCTCCCGGTCTCGGTCGATGGCATGGAAAAAACAATCTGGTCGGGAAGTCTTCGTAGGATAATTATAGGATATTTTCTTGGCAAAATTGCGGATTCTCGAATAGGATTTAATAAACAGGATTTGTATCGATCTTTTTTTTTTTTTAGGTAAACTTCTTGGAACTTTGATAAACTTTCGAAATTGTGGCATAAAAACGTTATAGGAAAATCAAGACAACCGTCGTGTCTGGTAGCCACCAACAGAATGAGAATTCAAATCATTTTCAACGGTCAACAGCCTTCGATTGTTATCACACAGGTCGACCAACCTGAATTTTGAAAGATAAAGCTAACCGACATTAAAATACCGTTATTTTCTCTAGCTTGATAGGAATACGCCAAACGTTGAAATACAAAACCCCCGCAGACTGAAAACATCTCTCCGAGCAAAATATAACAATAAACAAATATAAGCCAGGTCAGTTTGAATTAAATAAATAAAATACAATTTACATTACATAAAGGCAATATTTAGCATACAATGCTAATATTGTTCATTTTAAATAACTATCTTTAACAAATTCATAATTCGCCTGTAGAGTAGGCAACTGAGTACACGCCTCACTTTTGAATAACTAGACCATTGAGTTTAAAATCTTGTTGTAAATGACTTTCAAATATCATAGCAATGTATATATTTAATTATAAAAAAAATAAACAATAATTATAACATTATAAAAGTAATTAGATAAATTTAAATGGCGGCGGACCCAAATTCTTAAAATCTACAATTCCAAAGAAGGGGTGCTCACGAATGGAAACGTAGGGCGTGGGATCATTAGCTCCCAGTCTTTCATCCGCAACCACAACGACCAACTTTTCCACAAGGTCCCTGGCCGCTTTATGGAACCCTTGTGGGAATCCATATTCTACATTAAGAATTTTTTGGAAGATCTTAAAGCAGTGTTCTCCTACAAATGGGGCTTCCCCGCACAGCATTTGATACAGGATACATCCAAACGCCCAGAGATCTGAAGCGGGTGTTACTTTTGCATCCGTGAGGACTTCTGGGCTCACGTACTGAGGAGTACCCACGAAAGAGCTCTTTCTCTGCCCCACATTCTCTTCGTGCTGCCCGTTCTCTTCGCCGCCCTTTGCCAACATCTTAGCGCTGCCGAAATCGATCAGCACGATGTGCCAATTCTCGTCAATGACGATATTCTCGGGTTTTAGGTCCCTGTGTATCACATCCTTTGAGTGTAGCATCTCCAGAGCCAACAAGAGTTCGGCCGCGTAATAGCGAGCCGCTTCCACGCTGAATCCGTTTAATTCTGCGATTTTTGTCAGCAGGTTCCCGTTCTTGGCGTAGGTCAGGGCGAAGTAGAAGCGATGCGCGTCTTCGAAGGCGGAGTGGAGGTGGGTGAAATAACTGCATCCCGATACAATTTGCAAAACGTCCCTCTCGCGCCTGACGTACTTCATCAGATTTTCTTTAAGGACGCGTTGCTTTTCCATCACTTTTACTATAACCATTGAAAAATTGATGAGCCATTCAAGGTATTATTTTTTGCATCAATTTTGGACTCTTATAGCCAATTGTTGGTAGTACAGAAAGCCTATTGGGTTAGAAATCGACCCTGCAGTTGTTTGTTCCGTCCCGCCGAAATGTTTATTTTGCATTCTTATCTACGCGTTTAATCAACAAACAGAAAGATAACTTTTATAAACAGGATATGTATTTTGAAATGCATGGGAGAGTTGCTTTATTTACCAAATGTTTGTTGGTGTATTTCATGACGTCATCTAGTGGTGAGAACTGATGAGAGCTGTTTTTTGCTAAACAGGGAAACGCTTTGTTGGACGATGGATAATTCTTTTGGCACCCAAAATGCAAAATAATAGGTATAACTATAAATACCTGTATTTAAATGTTCTATATCGTTTGCTGACGACTAAACATTGAAATGTAGTCTATTACTTTCACAGTCATAGAACATTTTGGACCAAAAAGTTTATTTTGTTATAAAAAAATCTCACTTTCATATTATTTAATGTCAACTGTCAATTTTGTTTGTGCCCCCTCCAATAAGCAACCAACTCATCAAACTTCATTGATGGTGGTCCCCCTTAAAACAAATGATGAAAAATCCAAATCATTTTGATGTACTATCGACTAAAAAACGATGACATAGGAAAAATAAGCCATAAGGAAACACAAGGAAAGATACCTCTCCTTTAATCTACCAGCGATTGCACATGGGTAGGTGTTAAGAATTATTTTTTCGTAGAATTCTTTCTCGGAAACTATAAAGTCACGAATAAATCTTTTGCGGCCGCTTTGTCGCATAACATTACGGGGATTACCTTATATGTACACCAGCGACACTTTCTAATTGTACGACCTACAGCATAAAATAGAGCCTATATGTGTAGCATGGATAGTAGAGGGATCTATGCATTCATTGCCGTCTTCGAAATATATAAACACAGATGTGCGGTCTCTGTGTTTTGTTTGTAGTAAATCTGTTTTAAATGTAAGGAAGAATGCGGTAAGCAAACATAAAAAAAAACATTGAACTTATAAAATAGAGACAAATAAATACATCAAAGGCGCATACTTATGCCTGCCGACTTACCTCGGTTAGCACAATTCGAAGTTTTTCAATTTCTTACCTTAAATATAATCTTGTATACGAACAGATGTTTTGTTTTCTTTGCACATCCCTACAGCTTTACTAAATTGTTTTGATCTATTTTTAATTCGCCGCGGGTCCTTTTTTGACAGTAAATAATAAATTATGAATAATTAATATAAACTAATCATTAATTATTAATTTAAACCTACATTTTATATTTATATCTGTCACTGCTGTTAGATTTAGGACTAATTCAAATTTTGTATTTCTTTTCAAAAAATATTGTGAGACTTTTGAGGTAAAATCTTTGCAACTAAGGAATTTATAATCGAAATATTATTTTATCTTGTCATTATAATATTAATAAAAACATACCATTACTATAACCAATAAAAAATATTTCTGACGAATGTGGAGCTTTTCGTTCTAATATCTCATATAAAAATCGTGGTTTTGAATGCATATGGCATCGCCATATCTCTTCCATTATTTAATGTCAAAGAAGGAAGCCGGAGCGAATTAAAAAATTGATATAAAATCGTCAGATATCAATTAGATTGAAAAATATAAGCATAACGGAAATATGCTTTACTGATTTCAGTATAACTGGATACTTTAAATGTTGCATTGATATTGCTACTTATTGTATAATTAACGTGGCTTTGGTTTAGTTCCTAGTCGTAGTTCAACTGTAAAATGAAAATATCTTTTAAAACCATTTAATAAGACCACAGTTATTGGAAATACTTCAAACATCAAATAAATTTATTCCTACGCAAAGATAACAAATACATAAGAGATGCATTCAACTTCGCACATTAATAAATCCAGCCTAAGCTTCTTTTAAAATAACAGAGACAGCACATCTGTGTTTACACATTTCGAAGCGGTCGGTTACTGCATAGATCCGTCTATTATCCACGCTAAACATGTAGGCTCTATTTTACCCTGTAGGTCGTACAATCAGAATGTGTCGCTAGGTACATATAACTATAGAGGGTTTGCAACCTGTAATACACCAGAAATAACTATGTGCTTCGTACACTTCCCGAATCCCATCTTGTGGAAATCGAAAGAAATGTTAATTAATACTATAACTACGCTTATATTATAGGTACCTAATAAAATATACTTATATTTTATTAGATACAGTTCCTCCCACAAAACGGTTAACAATCTGAATCGCGTTTTTGATTATATATTCTCAGTTTGAAGTATATATACAACTGTGTTTATTGGAGGTAATTTTATTTATGCCAGCCGAAGAGTAGCCCACATACGTAATGTTTACTCGTATTTGATAAATTCATGTCCGCTATTCATTTGGTAATTTGTCTAGGAAAGTTGTTTTGACGACCTTGATTTATTATTATTAGTTTTCAAATAAGGGTATTCATTCAGTTTAAGGCGCAAAAAATTCGCGGCAAAAACCACAAAGGGAAGCATTTGTGTTTATCTGATATTCGCCCTCTTATAACATGTATAAACATATTTTTCATTGAAACCTCGCATAACTGAAATACATACAGTTACGGACAAATGTCATACGCATATTCTGTCATAATAAAATTAATAAAACATTTCATTAAAATGTTACCTAACTTTAATTTTTTTAATTATCTCTCAGTACATCCTAGACAGTTAGCTGTTCATTGCTTTTTTACATCATAATACTGAAAAATACATTGGAATTAAGTCTTGTCTGCGATTATATATCTCGACACTAATATTAGGTCTCCTATATTTTTAATAGTAAAAAAATTAGAACACTGAATAGTTGAAATGAAAGCAGTAGGTGTTGCAGAAATCAAAGCATTCTTATAAATCTGATGATGCCATTGGTAAATATGGGGACAATTTTGTGTTTCAGCACGATAAACGATAACTGTCCCGTGCAGAAATCGCAAATTGTGCAAAAATGGATACGTTCCGCAAACATTTATTTAGTATTGACCTTGAGCTGCATTAAAGCAGAATATATATTTATACATAGATAAAGCCTTCATTCCAGAAAATGCAGATAAACTATGAGAAACTTCTGGAAGTAATCGAAAATAATGTGGACTGGAGACATTGGATGCTTCAAGATTGAAGAAATGAATTTATGCAACTGTTATAATTAGATAAAACAATAAAATAAATTTATAGTAAGAACATTTTGTTATTACAGTATCACATGTGTACATGTATGATACGTTACTAGCAAAGTATGTCCTTGCATTTACTATTAAAAACTGTATATTTTATTTATATTCAAATTCACTTATTGCTAAATGTTACAATTAAAAAATTACGAAAATGAAAGAAAGAAACTTGTTTATCCACTATATTCCATATTGGCCGTTTATATGCGAAATAAGGTATTCTAATAAGTCAATAAGAACATTCAGAAACAGAAAATCTATTTTAGCAAGGAATACATAAATAATATTATTTCAACGTGTGCTGGGTTAATAATAATAATAATAATAATAATAATAATAATATATTTATTTCCCTGTATGTAATGTATATATATGTATAGGGATTGTCAAAAGTAGGGGGGAGAATGGGACCTTATAAATTAAAATGAAATAAAATTAACAATTAAAATATTCATTTAAACTATAAAACGCGCTACCCAACAAATATGATTTTAATGTACGTTTAAATAGAACAAAATCGTCAATAATTTTCATATTGTTTGGAAGCGCATTAAAAATTTATATGTGGTATGGTTATGTCTTAATAACACAAACTAACTTATAAAAACAAGAAATCCTGTGTCGGATGAATACACAACGAATCATACATAACATCTGTTTACACCAAAAAGCCGCAGTCGTAGTAAAAGCTATAGTCCATCCTAAATGCGCTCGCCACATACATTTTCGCGTAGGTCGTTAACTTTGTTTTTGGTAGGAATTGTACTTGTTGCTTTACATTTTTATGGCCACGGAACTTATCAAGAAGGACTTGGAAAGCATATTACTGCTGGTATTAGCCAAATCATATCTACGATCCTGTCATCAATTGCGTTTAGTATAATGTTTGAAGATTCAGCTCCGCCTGTTTCAACTGGATGCTTTTTTAGCTGAGCAGCTTTTGCCTTCGTGTTTTTCTTCATATCCTGCCTTGTCTATGTAAAATTCTTTGTAAATTATAAATAACACAAATATTTTATATTGCTTTACGCCAATGGCGCCAGTCTTTTATTATAGCTCCTTCTGGCATGGAATAAAATTGTAATAAAAAAAAAATAAAAAATCTGGCAATTGTTGGGCTTTCCTAAATATATATTTTTTTGTGAATTGCCCACTTTGCAAATTTGGGTTTTGTTACATAAACTCGACTAAAGCTTTCTTTTGAGTATTCTTTACTGCACCACTTCGTGGCTTGGACATTTTGCCTGATTTTGTTTAATAATTAGATTGTGGTAGATCGATATGTAATATCACGTATTTATATTCATACCACTGCAAATTTGACAAATAAATGTGCAATTGGTCGTGTGTTATTAAAGAATTTTGTGAGCATATAGACCTTGTTTGATTTATTTTTCCTTATATTAACAACGCACATAGAGTCCAATATGGATTTTATCAAATGTGCAATCGTTTTATAGGAGCGGGAAATTTCATATTGAGCAAATGTTTTTAGAAACTACAGAAAAAATATATATGGAAACACCGATAACGCGGATCGTGTAAGAACAGTAAAGGATTGCGTTATCAATTAGCTTCAAGAATACGATTAGCGCCACCGAGAGAAGTGACCGTAGGATGTGATCGCTCATTCACGAACAACTCACTTCTCTCGAATTCAAGAATCCCTGAAACACAAAAACTTTTTAAACTTTAATTTTGTAAGAATTTCTTAATCTAGATGTACCATGTGATTCAAAATGATTGTCGTAAGAAAAAAACTGTTTTCCGGAAAAAATTATCTATACTTATTACCAATTTAATGAGCGAAGTTAGCTACATACAAATTTCATACATTAAATGAATTTTCTTGACATTTAGCGACATAGGCGTGCGTGTTGTAGTATCTTTCGATTATTTATCTTATAATTTTTTTCAAATTGTTTATATTTACATCTAATATCACCAACAATAGTATTTCTGAATACTGTAAGAAAATAAGGGAATTTATCTGTGGTAATAGCTCAACAAACAGGTAAAAAATCAATATTAACATTAAGTGAAATAGTTTATTACATTTTATTATTTTATAGGCTTATCATACACTTCAGCGCAATGAGCTGTCAAAAGAAAGTTACATTTTCATCCCTATAAAGTTTCTACGGTACAGGAATTATTACCATTAGATCACGATAGGCGATTGGAATATTGTCATTGGTTTAATAACAATTTAAGGGACTATGACTTGCTAAACAAATCATTTTTCTCGGATGAAGCCTGGTTTTATCTAACAGGCTATATCAATTCACAAAACTATCGTATCCTGGTCTGCAGAAAATCCACACGAATTTCGAGAAACGCAATTGCATCCCGTAAAAGTTGGAGTTTGGTTAGCTATGTCCAGGCAATGAATAATAGGGCCAATTTTCTTCGAGGAAACTGTAACAGCCCAACGTTACCAACAGATGTTGGAATTGTTTATTGCAGAGTTACAAGAAAATGAGCTTGAAGCAGGTTATTTTCAGCACGATAATGCTCCAGCACATACTGCTCGACAAACCTGCCAATATCTTCAACAGTTTTTTGCTGACGGGGTCGTTAGAGCACAAAGATGGCCACCAAGATCACCTGATCTAACCCCATTAGATTACTACATGTTTGGCTATCTAAAAAATAGGATCTATAGAAACCGCACGCATACCATAGAAGAACTGAGAGATGCCATTATCAATGCAGTACAGAGTATAACTGCACAACAACTAATCAATGTCTTCGAAAGCATGAAACGAAGAGTTGACGCTTGCATTAATGCTCATGGCGGACATTTTGAACACGCTCTTTAAACAATTTTTAAGTTTTGTCACTTAATAATTATACTATTTGTATGTTATAATTTAAAGTAATAAATAAATTTAGTTGAACACCAGTTAGTACTGAATCGTAATATCATAAGTTCCTAAAGAGTTAAATTAATTACATTTCATTTTTACAAGCAGAAACACCAATCCATAGTCGTTTATATAATGCGAGTTCAAATATAGGTTACGTTTTCCTTATTTATGACAGATCCGTTTACTTTCTTATGTTCCAACACTGACTTTGTTCAAACCTTCATTACAAACACGCGGCATATACCTACACCCTGTTACTATCTATAGAGCGGAATTGACAATCATTTTGAATCTCTGTGTATAAGATAATAACTGGCAAAGTATATTTAAAAAAAAGCATAGAATAGAGGGAAAATGTAAAATAAAAAAAGTTTTAAAGAAATTGTCCAGTTATTCTTTGTTAATGTTGTATTTCTATTGCTCTCTATGGCACAAATCAAATTACATTTATTGGAATAAAAGTGGATTAGATGTTTTGACTTTAAAATTTTAAGAATTAAGATGCTTTGACTTAACAATCATGAAGAAGAAATTACCTATTATACGCAAAATTGTTTTGATAAACAAAAAAGTATTATAATTGTTTTATGCCCCTAGGGATTCTTCCATAGAAAGTTTGTTTCTTCAATTGAATGATAACTAAGCAAGTATACTGCTAGTTTTTCAGTCACTTTACCTCTAATGTATATTACAAATAACTAAACGAGTAAACTGGCATCGATATTTGTAAAAGCAAAAAAGATATATAAAGACTGCACATTTATTTATTGTTGTAACAATAAGCTATATACATTGTATACATATTGCTCTGTTTTTCAGAACACAATGCCCGGGATTTCAAAATTTTATTTTTTTAAAGTTCAATACCAATTTATTATTATATTCAATTTATATTATTTTTATTTAGCTTGTCCGTTTACAATTTTTTTTTTTTTTTTTTTCAATAAAATCAATTAAATTAAATTAGAGGTTTCAATACACCCAGCGACCTCTCTAAGTAAGTGAAAGAAAACTGTGGAAGTGACTTCCTACCTGCTAGGTGGCATGGGACGCTTCAAAGGGGACCAGATCGTCTGTCAGAATCGTACTCCGGACGCTTATTAACGAATAGGCAGCCAAAACAAGCTTAAATCTTTATTTATTTACCCAAATGCTATGTTTCATCAACATTGAGACTCTATGATCACAAGGTACGTATGTTGGAATCAGTAAAATACTATATAAGACAATTATTTAATACAAAAACACGTCTTCGAACTTTCCTGGCATTTTAAAACTAATGAGGTTATGGAAATGTCATATAATAAATTAAATTTCAAATAAATAACGGCGCCATCTCCGTAAACAGCAAATACTAAATTTTAAAGCAACGATTATCTATGATTATCGATATTTGTTAAAGATAGCTATTTTACCACAGATCATAATTCATAATTCGCCTGTAAAATAGGCAACTGAGTACACGCCTCACTTTTGAATTACTAGGTCATTGAGTTTAAAATCTTGTTCTAAATGACTTTCAGATAGATTCCATACCTTAGATATCATAGCAATATATATACATTATAACTGAAAAAAAAAATTATTTAAACTAAAACTACCTACAAAAATAAAGTACTGTTTACATAAATACAAATATAAGGCACACAGGTAAACTATGGTACTAAATATAATGATATCTAAAATATAAGAAAAAAAATACGAACAGTATATTGTAATAAAATTTCTACGTGAGCAAGAGAATTGAAAATCAGAATTATTATATAAAATTCTTTGGCGAAAACAACAAAGATTTTTTAATTCTGGGAATATAAATCGTCGAAAAGGTGGCGGCATCTTTGTCGGGCACCCTAAAGGGTATTATCTTTCGAGACGATAGTTCATTGCGTCGCGGATTACGATGGCATTGCGTTAAAAGTGGATATGTTAGAATTACAGCTACGAATTCGTTTTACCAACATAATTTTTTGAGGTAATTGTAGAACCAAACATTCACCGTTGAATAAAGAAACCAAGCAGGTGGTATCATTGGCATCTTTGATGGAAACCGGTGAATAAAGCACCTCTCCCCATAACTTGTATTTGAGATTTACGAATGCACACATGTTGAATTTATTGGTAAAATACTTTTAAGTTTATCCAACAATAATAATTATGAAATGTAAAAATACAGCTGCTGGTCGATTTTTTAACAGTATTTTATTTTTCTTTCGATATATTTTCAGGTTTTATTATGGTTTGGTTAAAATAACACAATAAATAACTTTTAAACCGCTTCGACAGCTTTAATTGCTCTCTTTTATTTGCTGGAAGATTTATATGATCTCAAAAATAATAACAAACGTGTGTATTAACTTTAATTTTTAATAATTATTATTATTATTTGATGTCTCTCTACTTCTTCTTCTTACTTATTACTGGGTCTTTGCTTACAGCTGTATTTTTGATTTTAGGAAAAAATCTTTTATACAAAAGTTTTACAGAATTCAATATTGCATAACCTAAAAATATTTTTGACTATACAAGCTGTTCCAAAAGTAGGAAAACGCATACTTACTCCGTTATTTTAAATAGAACACCCTACATATTATTCCATTTTTAAATTCTACGAAGAAAAATAACATCACTTTATACAAGCTACTATACAGGGTATTCCACGTAAGTGGTTCATTAATATGATGTTGTATTGTATTATTTTGAGATTTCGGCATCCATAAATCTGTTCATGGAATACTATTAAATATTAACCAAAATATCACTTCCGGTTGACCGGAAATGGATGTCAACTTTGTTATTTTAAATAGAATGATCTAATTTTTTGTTCATATTTGGATTCTACGACCATAAATACGTCAGTTTTCATTAGCTATTCCTATAGCTACATGTTGCCGTTTTTGAGTTATTTCAGTTTTTCTTTTCTTTTTTAGTCATAATCATTGCATCATTGATAAATAGAGTTGCCAAATTTTCCGGCGCGGCAGGTACGTATTCAGAACGTGCGTTCCAACTCATGTACCTCAATAAAGCAGATGAATCGTAAAGTTGCAAGTCAATAACAACAGTGCCTGTTTTTCTTATAAAATGTAAACATTTTTATTTTATCTAAATTTGTAGTGATATAAAATGCAAATGCATCGCAAGGTGGCCCGTTTGTTCGCCCGCTTTGTCCGATTTTGTCCCCAAGGAAAATTTGCACAACTCTATTAATATGACATGTTTATAAATACATAGTAAATTACAATAATACGATTGATCTGCTTTATTTATATTGCATTATTTGAGTGAGGCCCGCGTCGCAATACGTATCTGCTCCGCCGGATAATTGCCCAACTCTATTAATAAATTAATATCTCGGTTAATACTGTAAGTAGAGACTCCAAATTTGCTGTTATGAATGTAGATATAAGTCTAAGAAACGATACTCACACTTTACATTTTAACATACAGTGTTCAAAATTGAGGAACAAAGTGACATATTTTCAAATGCAGAAAACTCTTTTTTTTTAAATAGAACAGCCTGTATTTCAATTCGAAGTTAGAAAGTAAATATCATCCTCTATCATTTTATATCAGCATTCCCTATACCTATCTTTAATAGATTTTAAGATATGAGCGACTATTTGTTGAACAGACTAACTAACCCTATCTTTAAATGTTTGTAGCTGGCTCTGAATGAGTTTAATGTCAAATTCATGTATTATTCTATGAATAACCATACAAGAATGTCGCTCTTCGAATAGTCATTTCTATTAATATTGCGTTGTACAAAAGTGTAGTTACGATGAGATACGACATAAACACTAATGGTTAGTCAATGAATCTGATTGATGCCAAAAGATGCTGTGGATTTGCGTGCAAAAGGCGTTCATGTTCGTGTTTTGCGATGAGAGTGACAAACCAATGACCCTTTGGCAACAAAGCAGGATGCTTCTTTTCAAAGTCAAAGTCTGAATTCTTGAGCCTACCACCGACTCTCAAAATACCGCAATTATCCAGAAAAGGATTTAGATGTAGAAGTCGACTCTTTGAGCTAACTTGACAGGTTTTTCTAATTTCGGATATCTTTAAAGCGAAGCACTGATTTTGTACAATGCGAGTCAATACCTTTAACGACTCTTCTAGCTCAGCAGGTTTTAGAGGCCTTTGTTCTTAGAGGTTTTCGGTTTAAGATTATTAATATAACGTAGAACGTAACTAAAAACACGTTGACATTTCTGTAGTGTCGAGTATTTATTCAACATAGGGAAAATGTCAAACGACGTTTGATTTGAGCTGATTACTATTAGCGCTTTAGGTTTGAATTCGGGAAGATTGGAATGAGACAGTGTTTCATGATCCTCCGTAGGCCAACAAGAATGAGGCTGGGAAAACCAAGGAGGACCATGCCACCACAGCTCAGAACCAAGTAAATCTGTTGCAGAAGTACCCCTAGATAGGCTATCGGCAGGATTCTCTTTAGTATTTATATATTTCCACTGTTGCGAATTAGACAAGCTTTGTATCTGTGCGACACGATGCGCAACAAATACCTTCCAGAGATGAGGAGAGGAATTTATCCAAGATAGTGTTACAGTAGAGTCCGACCAGTACATCACGTTATGGAGCTTTTGTTGTAATGAAGATTTAATTTTATCCATCAATTCTGTCAACAACACTGCAGCGCACAATTCCAGTCGTGGGATTGTTACGATCTTCAGTGGTGCCACTCGAGTTTTTGCGCACAACAAATGAGCTTGACTGTGTCCCATCTGGTCTGTAGATCTGAGATATATGCAGGCTCCATATGCCACCTCAGAAGCGTCGGCGAAGCCGTGGAGTCCTAATTGAGTAGGATTTTGGCAAACAGCTCTCCTAGGAATAGTTATGGCGTTGAGGCTTTCAAGCTCGTTCCTAAAGGAAACCCAGTGCGTATGCAAGTTGAGAGGTATAGATTCACCCCTAGAAATGTGCAATTGCCACAACCTTTGGAGTATTAACTTGGCGTTTATGATGACCGGGGCCAATAAACCTAACGGATCAAAGATTTGGGATATAGCACTTAATATTGATCTTTTAGTAACTCGTTTGGATTAATTAATAACCTTTATAGAATATGTTAGAATGTCTAAAGAATGATTCCATAATAGGCCAAGAATTTTAGTTTGTTCATGACGACTTATATCGACGACAGGTTCGGAAGCGTGAACGGAATCCATATTTAGAGTATTTGAAGACCACTTTCTAAGTTCGAAGCCATAAGATAAAAGGATTTCTGCTAAGATAAATTTTATATTAGATATTTCTTCCTGTGTAGAAGCGCCAGTTAAAAGGTCATCAACATAGAAGTCATTGTGTATTATAGAACTGAGAATAGGATTTGAATCTCCAAAATTTATGTTGTACGAACTTTAAGCATTCCTATAACTTTTTTCTTGTTTAAATAAATACGCTTCATCATACTGGTTTTACAAATTATATTAAGTTACTTTTTTATACAATCACGCTTATATGTCAAAATAATAATAATCATAAACAAAAACAAAACTCTAACATAAAAAGATAAACCGCCTCCTTAAACCATCCGCTTTGAAGGCGAGAAGGGGGTTGTCTACATACAGGCAGTCAGTACGGATGCACATGCAAAAACTCGCTCATATCTCAAAATCTATTAAAGATAGTTATATGGAATGCTAATATAAAGTGATAAGGGATGATGTTTACTCCCTAATTTCGCATTAAAATACCGGGTGTTCCATTAAAAAAAAAGAGTTGTCTGCCTTTAAAAATAGGTCACGTTTTTCCTCAGTTTTGAACACCCTGTATGTTAGAATGTAAACTGTGTGTTCCGTTTCTTAGGGTTATATCTACATTCATAACATAGCAAATTTGGAGTCTCCACTTGCAGTATTAAGCGAGATATTAATTTCTCAATGATGCAATGATTATGACTAAAAAAAAAGAAAATCTTAAATAACTCGAAGACGGCAACATGCAGCTATAGGAATAACTAATGAATACTGACGTATTTATGGTCGTAGAATCCAAAAATGAACAAAAAATTAGATCATTCTATTAAAATAACAAAATTGACGTCCATTTCCGGTCAACCGGAAGTGATATTTTGGTTAAAGTATTTCACATTTATAATTCCAATCGAACAGATAATGGTGCCGAAATCTCAAATATAAGTAAATAATAGAACATCATAAACTTTTAATGAACCACTTACGTGGAATACCTGTACCTATATCTATCTACAATAACAACAATGTTATTTACACTTTTGTAAAAAATGGCTCTGCTGCAAGCATTCGATTAAGCCGCGTAGTTTATATATCCATTTGTTTAAGATATTCATATTTGAAATACCATACACACGTACTTAGCTTGATACAACAAAACCAATGTAATGATATACAGGTGTTCACTATAATCGTGACCATTTGCTTAACTTTAGCTCACGGTGATTGATTTTTTTAAATAGCACCCTATGCTTTGCTTACGTTAAATCCACTCCCACACAGAACCCTTTTAATTTATTAATCATAAGAAAACCAAACACGTGAGAAAAACTCAATCAAAGTTTACAGGTAATTATTACATGTTTCGGCTCTGGGTGTTAAAGCAGAGGCAAAAATTTAAAAATCACAGGAAAGTTAAACATATTAGAACTAATTAATAATTAAAATTATCAAAATATAAAATTTAAAATTTTAAAGGATAAAATTACACGGATACAAATGACTTGTGAGAAGAGAAATGCAGACAGCCAGCCAATAATTACTTGTAAACTTTGATTGAGTTTTTCTCACCTTTCTTATCATTAAATATCACTCAATTAAGTGACCTGACTTTTTCATTTAATTGTATCTATTAGCATGTATCCTTTTGTAGTTGTTCTACTGATGATAAAATAAATTTATTTCGAAAGCTCTAGAGACAAAGAAAAGGAGTTTTTTTATTCTTGCTGGTATCAATACTCGGAATATTGACACTTGTCCACCGTGTCCCTTGATCTTTACTTAATTAGTTAAATGGTATGTATTTTATTCACAAACCATTAAATAAAAACTTAATGTTTTTCTTTTATTTACAATAAAAAACAAATTTATATTAAACCACAATAAAATGCATCCTTAATTAAAAGTATTTACACGTAGTAATCCTGTTTAATTATCAAAATTTATAGCAGATGTTCAAAAATATATCTTCTTTCAGTTAAGCATATTTCTACCCTTTTGCAAATTTTGGGACAGTTTTCTCAACAATTCTACGAAATGGATAAAAATGCTTACCCTCATTCTATTCTTCCTATTTTCGTATGTAGATGGCTCTTTCGTAAACACAAGTTTCTTTAGGTAACCCCCAAAAAAAAAGAAATCACGGAAAACGTATTAAATAAAACAAATTATTTTTTTTTGGTAGCCTTGACTTTTAGTTATTATTAACTATTATTAATTAAATATAATGGTTGTTGGATAAGTTATGGCAATAAACAATTACCATAGCCTACCAAACATGGGTAATATAGTTTCTGTTAATCATAGACGAATGACGTTAAATGTCATTCTATTTAAAAAAAAAAACGTATTATTTGTTTTGCATTTTTTGATTTGATACTGATGCACGCTTACTAATTTTCGGTTTTATTTAGTTATATCGCGTTTATACAGGCTGACTCACGGAACGCGTCCATTAAAAGTTTTTGACTTTGCAATGATATCTCGGTTTTGAAACTTTAGAGTTAAGCATAGTTGGCTATGATCGCTTTAGAAAAAATAATTTCATCTATGTCGCACTTCCGATTACATGGAAAGTCATGGCCAACTTTGATATTTTAAATAGAAACCTATATTTTTTAGTGCATTTTTAGATTCTACTAGGAATTTTAAAGCCAATTTTATAAAACATCTACTTATCTATCGATTACCGTTTCCGAGTTATTTTGGTTTTTGTGAAAAAAAATCTCAAAAAATATGATGCTGTAAATGCGTATAACGGCTATACAGTAAAAGATAGAGAGTTTTTATGTTGACTGCGGAGGGTATGAGTCCTCTCCTATTTAACCAGGGAATAAAAGTAAACAAAATTATACAGACTATCCCATGATCAAGGGTTGATTTGGGGTAACTTCTTAGTACTAAAAGTATTTTTTTTCAAATGGAACGCCCTGTATATTTTCAGACCATGAGATGTAGAATTGAATCCTCTATCGAAAAGCTGTACGTGTTCTTATACCTATCTCTAACGCTTGTTTTAGAATTAGCGATTTTCAGAAAATGTAGTTTTTAATTAGTATTTAATTAATAATAGACACTGAAAAACATTTTTAATTTTAAAAGCATATAAAAAAAACTAAATACAGTATCGAAAAATATCCTTAACTCATAGTTCCATATGTGCAGCTGCTCAGAAAATATTCATCAATTTTGTCAAAACATAAAATGTACACTAGCGACACTTTCTAATTGTACGACCTACAGGGTAAAATAGAGCCTACATGTTTAGCGTGGATAATAGACGGATCTATGCATTAACCGGCCGCTTCGAAATGTGTAAACACAGATGTGTGGTCTCTGTTATTTTAAAAAAAGCTTAGGCTGGATTTATTAATGTGCGAAGTTGAATGCATCTATTATGTATTTGTTATCTTTGTGCGTAGGAATAAATTTATTTGAATGTTTGGAAGTATTTCGAATAATGTAGTCTTATTAAAGGGTTTTAAAAGGTATTTTCATTTTACAGTTGAACTACGACTAGGAACTAGATCAAAGGCATGTTAATTGTACAATAAATAGCAATATCAATGGGTTTACTACTTTTATTCATTTTAGACGTATGCAAATAATAATGAACGTATCAAAATGGATCGCATGAAAACATTTAAGGTATCCAGTTATACAGAAATCAGTAAAGCATATCTCCGTTATGCTTATATTTTTTAATCTAATTGATGTCTGACGATTTCATATCAATTTTATAATTCGCTTGGGCTTCCTTATTTGACATTAAATAATTAATAAAAGAGATATAGCGAGGATGCATTCAAAACCACGATTTTTATATCAGATAGAACAAAAAGCTCTACAGGCGTCAGAAATATTTTTTATTGGTTATAGTAATGGTATGTTTTATTAATATTATAATAATATAAAATAATATTTCGATTATAAATTCCCTGGTTCATCTATCTTCATGGTATCTTCACAAAAATTGGCACACTCAGAATTGAATTTTAAGCAACTTTTTTAAATAACTTTTTTGGATATCATGTCATCTACCCTCACTTTTTAGAAATTCCTAGCATATTTTTTAAATTTACACTAGTGGTCACGTGACGTATGTCAAAATAGATTTTGGGGTTTCTAGACATGCACAACCTATCCCCCAAAAAAAAATTGGAATATTTTAATAATAAAAATCATTCCCATATGTTGCAATATTTATCAATTACTGTATATACATTAATTGAATCGGTGTATGCAGAAACAACACATGTCCAAAAACACAATTGTTGGGAATCGTAGAAAACATTCCACAGTTGTTGCGACTTTAACCTTTTTTTTCGTTCTAATAACTTCAATAACTAACTCACTAACCTTGTGACTTATTTACCTATACGTCTTTTACTAAAACTACGAACTGACATCGATAGAGTTTTTAAGGAAATATGGACATGTGCTGTTTCAGCATAAACCCATTCAATTATTCATTATGTTAATATCGAAAAAAGAAGCCAACCGAAATAAAAATAGATATGAAACATCATTTGAATCAATTAGAT
Organism: Protaetia brevitarsis; assembly: GCA_004143645.1. Lineage (NCBI taxonomy): Eukaryota > Metazoa > Arthropoda > Insecta > Coleoptera > Scarabaeidae > Protaetia > Protaetia brevitarsis. The sequence goes on along the minus strand of RXPK01000262.1, from coordinate 1,012,076 downwards.
GAAAAAACAAACAATAAAAACATCGTCGTATACAATATATAATACGGTAATAAGGAAAATATAACGCTTGATGTAGTTATTGTCAAGTTCAATGTTTTTCTGTTTGCTTCTGCATTCTCCTTACATTTAAAGTAATTATATTACAAAAAACACAGAGACCGCAATCTGGTTAATATCGAACCGGAGGAATCAAACCATTACCAAGACTTGCACGAGAAGTAAAATGTAGTCGATTAATAATCGCCATTACCTTTCCGACGATGCGAGTAGGTAATCATTAAGACCGGCATCGTAAGAATCGGCATCGTCGCATCGCAAGAATCGTACGATTCTACTCGTAAGAATAGGGTAAATAATTGTGCATATATGGTGCTATTTGTGGTTATCACTGTATTATAGTGGCTTGATTTCCTAATGTATTGTATGTTTATAGGTTCTAATAATAAGTTTTTCCAAATTTCGTGTTCTGCTTTTATAAATGATATGGTTTCTGTCGAGATTAAATCATACTAGATCTATCTAAACAAACGTTAGTTTTATCGCTTTCTAACCAGTAAACGAATAACAATGACACTGTAAACTGCCCTTATCGCAAAACTTGGGAAAAAAAGAAAAAAGCAAGTGCTCCTCAAGGTCCGTATAATACAAGTTACCCTCATAACTTTTCAGCTAATCAAGAGAAAGAGCGCGAACGCGTCATTCATGTATGCTGTTTTTAAATAAATAAAGTGGTGCATATATGTAAAAACAAATGGCGATTTGTACTCCCAAACTAAATATTATTTTTTATAATAAAAACGAATTTCTACTATTATGTAATAGTAAACATAAGTAAATCAAGTAAAAATATTATATAAATATAAACAAAACCTTAGAACTACGCACATAGAGCATGACATAAATTAGAAACTAAGAAAAAGTAAAGTAAAATGGTAAAAAGATAACCGTTATATTATACAAATTAAATATTTATTCTTCCTAATAAAAAAGCAGTTTCTTTATTATATAATCATAAGCATAAGTAAATTAAGCTAACAAAATAACATTAATTTAAAAACTAAGAAACTAAATTAATGTTTTTTTTCTTTGTTTCTTGGCAATTGCGTCCTTCAGATTTACTTCTCTCTTTCGAAGTGATTTTTGTTTGTTTTAAGTTTAAATATTTATTTTTTTAAAAAAAATCCTAATTTAGAAAAACTTTTCAATTAATGTTTTACAGTGGCGGCTGTGAGTTATGAAAGAGTGGGCACAATATAAGAACTTGCCTATTTTTGTACATAAAATTTATTCTCCTATTTTCATGCTGAAAGACGTCAGTGACTTTGTTGTAAAAATGCGTTCAGTCGATCTTCTGACATTGTGCTTCTCAGAAATGTTTTAATGCATTTGAGGGTGGAAAAACATCATTCACATACTGCTGTCGACATGGGGGTTGTACAAATAATATCCCAACAGTTTATGTTTCCGTCAAAACTTTTTTTTAAGTTGTTGTGTGCTATGAACACTAAAAGCGGCAAAACACCACCTACATCTACGTCACATATGTCCTCGCGCTCATAAATTACTGAAAGCTCACTTTTCAATTTTACTCCAACATAGGATAAGATTTCACATTTTTTTATACACATAATTAACCGACGCAAAATATGACGATTTTTTTCTACACCTTCGTTGTACTTAATTTTATGTCGCAAATAAGCATTGTCTAACTATTCACGTATGTCCACTTTGCCTAGAACATTGAAATCCACGCATGCATTCATGTAAGACAACGGAATTTTCGTGTTTCTTGCCCTCTTGCGATATGCTTTAAATCATTTAACCTTGTTTATTACTGACCCTCTTTCTTAAAATTAAGCAGATAAAACAAAATAGTTTATTGTTAGTGAACATCCGCATATCCACTCATATTTTTATTAAATACTCTATTGTAAGTTCCAGTTTTACTTGTGAAGTGTAGTTTATTTGAAGATCAGGAATAGGCTTTCTTTCTCTTTAATTAAAAGTTTTTCCTCAAATGAGAGCGGGTTTTTTTTTTCAGATTTTGCACTCAATAACTTCCTCATTAACAATAAACGCCACTTCAAGCCTTTGAAATCACACATGCGCGGTACGCGTTGAAAACGATGCAGTCGCAACGAATGCAAGACGTTTAACTGGGACACGGCATTACGTGCCGCGTAGCGACCGTATAAGCGCATACAGCGAAGATAAACGGAGCCGTCCGATTCATACTCCAAATAGGTACATCGGAAAGAGTGCCCCGGAACATAGTTCGCTTCGCATAGCGTTCGCATATACGCTAGCATTTGCGGTGCGGAAGGATACTTTCATACCATCGTTATAAAAATACGTAAAAATAATAAAATAAAATAATGCACTGAATTACATGCAAATTTCTTTTTGTGTGTATCTTGGTGGTCGCCACTCATATTTTATCAACAAGAACGTGTCTTGCAATATACTTTCAAGTTCTTTTTATCATATACAGAATACCCAATACTAGCCTTTAATGTAAACAAACACGGGAAATGATCGCGAAGCGCGTCATCACAGCGCCAACGTATATCCACCCTCTCCTCTAACCGGGCCTCACCTTACGAGGTAACCATATGTATACGGACCTTGTGTGCTCCTGACGATGCTGCGAGTAGTAATCATACGATGCCACGATGCCGGATTGCTACTCATACCTCATATACACGATTATGCGTATTACTAGACGCATCGTTATACTCGTCAAATGCGTAACGTACTATACTCGCACGATGCCGTACTCACTCGTGCAGGTCTCTGCCATCTACTATCCATGCTAGACTCTGTTTTATGTTGTAGGTCGTACAATTAGAAAGTGTCGCTAGTGTACGCATACGGCTTTAACATCCTGCAAGCGTTTCATCCTGACGATGAAACTCGCTGTCTTGCTTTTTGGGAACGAATATTAATATGGCTTCGGGAAGACCCAAAGTTTTTACAAAAAATTATTTGGACAGATGAGTTCAAATTTACCAGAAAGCGCATTGTTAATAAACGCAACTGGCACTACTGGGCACCGCAAAACCCTCGCTTCATTCGTGAGGCTAGTTTCAAAATGTATGTAGCTTTGATGAATTTTGCTTAATGATGAATAGCTGAATGCGTTTTTAAATTTATAGCACCTTAAACAGTGACATAGCGTAATTCTGCGGCAATGCGTAGCAGATATTCAGTTGCCTCTGTTTGATCGGATATATTGCTGGTACCAAATGGACGGGACATCAGTTCATTTTTCTTATGAAGTAGATCGTATACTGAGCACAATGTTTAATGATAGGAAGATTGGACGCAATGGACTTTGAGGTTTTCTGATTTAACGCCCTTGAATTTTTATTTATGGGGACACAAAAAATCGCTGGTGTATTCGGTCAAAGTATAGAGCAAAGTAGAATTAGAGCGCCGAGTAACTAAAGCGTTTGTTAGCATAGATTCCGAACAAATAAAACGGCGCTACAACAATATGAGTTTACGTCAGGATCCTAAAGTTTTTGCAAGAGAATGAAGGTCATATACAACACATAATTTTATTATACCTACATAATACATACAGCATTTCGTTTTTGATTATCTTGTATTCAATAAATTTTATTTTTTCATACTGTATTTTGTCATTCTTATATGCTCTTAAAGTTAAAACTGCTTTTCACCGCCTACTATTAATTAAATACGTACTAATTAAAAATTACATTTTCTGAAAATTACTAATTCTAAAAGAAGCAATAGAGATAGGTATAAGAACATGTATGGCTTTTGGATACAGGATGTAATTCTACATCACATGGTGTAAAAATATACAGGGCGTTCCATTGAAAAAAAGTACTTTTAGTACTAAGAAGTTACCCCAAATCAACTCTAGATTATGGGACACCTGTATAATTTTGTTTACTTTTTATTTCCTGGTTAAATAGTAGAGGACACATACACAGACATACCCTCCGCAGTCAACACAAAAACTCTCTATCTTTTACGGTATAGCCGTTATACGCATTTACAGCATCATATTTTTTTGAGCTTTTTTTCACAAAAACCAAAATAACTTGGGAACGGTAGATGTTTTATAAAATTGGCTTTAAAACTCCTAGTAGAACCTAAAAGTGCACTGAAAAATATAGGTTTCCATTTAAAATATCAAAATTGGCCATAACTTTCCATGTAATCGGAAGTGCGACATAGATGAAATTATTTTTTCCAAAGAGATAATAGCCAACTATGCTTAACCCCAAAGTTTCAAAATCGAGATATCATTGCAAAGTCAAAAATTTTTAATGGACGGGTTCCGTGAATCATCCAATATATTCAAAAAGAAAAATGTACGTCGTAGAGTAAGGACGTGCTTCGCCTCGCTCCTCACAAGTTAAAAGTTTAACCTGTTATTTCTTGCGTTATTTTATTTACTAGTGAGTGATTTCAACAATATATATTATATATAATGCCCTTCACCAGGGAACAGAGGGATGAGTTTCGCTCCTTGATTAAAGAAGCAGATATATTCAGTGATGAAGAATATTTAGCGGTGCTAGTAAAACGTGTATACATTCAATCTGGCATACAAGAAAAAGTGGAGTCCATGGAACAAAAAATTGACCATCTGGAAAAACAAAATACGATGTTGCGCTCACAAATAGATAAACAGGAACAATACACGCGACGTTTAAATATACGAATATCAGGAGTTATTCAAAAGGATAATGAGGATCTACTTACCGCTGTTACCTCTTTGGTTCGAGATAGAATGCAAGTAGACATCGGAAGTCACGATATAAGTGTCTGTCATCGCATTGGACGGGGGGACAGCGTAAATAAATCAATTTTAGTTAAGTTGGTGAATCCGTCTATTCGTTCGAAGATTCTACAGAATCGAGGCTTTTTGAAAAAATCATCCATTTTCGTTGTGGAGGACCTAACTCAGCCTAGATATGAAATTTTGCGTAAATGCCGCAAGAAGTTCGGAAATAGTAATGTCTGAGTGTGGAACGGCAAGATCCATTGCAGAACGGCCGACAAGGATAATAGGGATAATAAGTATGTTATTAGTGATTTAAATGACTTTGCTATGGTTAGTAAAATGCTTGAATAAGTTATCTTTTGTTTCTAAGCACTATGAATAATATTATGTTTCTTCAATTATTAGTGGGGTGGGGTGAATTGACAGTTTCTTTTTTATTAGTGCTATATAATCTCATATTTCTTATACCGTAATATTGATTTAGTATTCGTAATTTCATTTTTGTATTTACTATAACATACATACAGTCTTACTTTTCCTGTTACAGTAACATTTCCTTTTTTATTTATATACTTTTTTTTCTATTGTATTTTCCGCCTACAGTGTCATAATGGAATTTTATTTCCAAAATGTCAGAGGGTTGCGCACCAAAACAAAATTACTTTACACTAATATTTTGCAGCATAATTATGATGTGATATTGTTGGTTGAAACATGGTTGAACGGTGAAATTAATGATAGCGAGTTTATTGATGATAGGTATTGCGTTTATCGTAAGGATAGAATTGATAGAAGAGGTGGGGGAGTGTTAATAGCGGTGAAAAAGAAATTTAAATCTAGTCTTTTAATTGTTGATACTTTTTTAGAGACGGTGTTTATTAAAATTAAGATTCATAATACGAATTATTTGATTAATGTTGTTTATTTTCACCCAAAACTCTCCGCTAGAGTACTATCTTGAATATTTCAATATCTTTGAAATTTCCAAATTTTTTATACGAATACAACCTATTGATTGGTGGTGACTTTAATCTCCTAACATAACGGGTCAGACTACAATTTATTGAGTGGTGGTATTATTTGTGAGCACTTAAGTGAATTTTTAAATTGTAACTTGTTAACGTCAAAAAACAATATTCTTAATATTAACTTAAAGACGCTTGATCTTATCCTAGCAGATTTTGACTTAGTACTCAATGAATTTAACGATCCTTTAATACCTATTGATTTACATCATCCTTCGTTGCATCTCAAAATGCCTATTCCTACAAATTGACGCTAGACAAAAAGAGGTACACATAAATAATTTTAACAAGTACAACTATTCCAAGGGTGATTTTCATAAGTTTTACGTTATGCTATCACAATGTGACTGGACACCTGTTCTTGCGTGTAATGAAGTTAATAGTTCTGTTACTATTTTTTATAATATTTGCATGAAATTTTAATGAATGTATTCCAACTTATAAATCTTCTGGTTATAACACTAGGTATCCTTGCTGGTTCACTGAAGAAATTCAAAGCTTTAAATCGCAATTAAAAATTACATTACAAAAAAAGAGATATACCTTTAATTTCGAAAGTAAAGGTGATTAGAGCGGAACTAAAAACTAAAATAAACAGTGCCTATAATAATTACTGTGCTAATGTTGAACTATCAATTTCAAATCGTGACACTAATAAATTTTGGTCATTTATTAGGAATAAAAAAAGGAGTCTCGTTACAACTAATACATTAACTTTTAATGACACTGAATATTCTACAGCACTGGATAAAGTTAAGGGTTTCTCTTTATATTTCTCTAGTGTTTTTGGTGAACCAGCGCAGTATACTACCAATTTCTCAATCAACTCAGATATTAATTCTGTTGACATTGGTTTAATTACGGAGGAGGATATCCGGTCTGCTATTAATAAATTAAAATCTAATACATCTGTCGGTGTAGATGATATTCCAACCTATATTTATAAGGGTTGTGCTGATTTCTTTATTTTGCCTCTTAGTCATATATTTAACTTATCTATCAAGAACAACTCATTTCCTGATGAATGGAAACTTTCGAAGGTATTGCCGATATATAAAAATGGTGACGCTACTTTGATGTCTAATTATCGACCAATTTCAGTTTTGTCAGCTGTTGTAAAGATTTTTGAATATATCATATATGATAAGATGTATGCACAGATTAAACATTACCTGTCTGATCATCAACATGGTTTTTTTAAAGGGAGATCCATTGAATCAAATTTTATTGATTTTTCACATGATATCTCAGATGTACTTTTTAATAAATCCCAATTGGATGTATCTTCACAGATTTATCCAAAGCATTTGACAAGGTGGATCATGATATTCTTTGGAAAAAACTACATGGATTTGGATTTTCACATAGCCTTTTGAATTTTTTTGGATCTTATTTATCTAATCGTAGGCAAGTGGTATTCTTTGATGGTGCTTATTCAGATCCTTTTTTAACACTAACGGGAGTACCTCAGGGAAGCAATTTGGGACCACTTTTGTTCCTATTATTTTTTAATGATATTGTAGATATCCTTGAGCACACAAAGTGTTTACTTTCTGCAGATGATTGTAAAATTTATAGAAGAATTAATACATCCACTGATTGCTTCCATTTACAAAGTGATTTACAGAAAATACTTGACTGGTGTCAACTTAACAAACTTTCTTTGAATATTGATAAGTGTGCAATTGTTAGTTTTACGCGAAAAAAAAATCCTTACTTTTTTAATTACCAGTTAAATAATTTCTCCCTTACTCGCAAGAACTCTATTAAAGATCTTGGAGTTGTCTTTGACTCATCTTTTCACTTTTCTGAACATATACAAGCGATTGCTGCTGATGCTTGTCGTAATCTGGGTTTTCATCAGACGAAATACCTCTAATTTTACTAATTTAAAGTCAATTATTCTTCTATATAATGCATTAGTAAGATCTAAATTGGAATTTGCGTCCGCAGTCTGGTCTCCCCATATAAAAAAGGATAGTGATCTTCTTGAGAAAGTACAAAATAAATTTTTGCGTTATCTTTATTACAAGGAATATGGACATGGTCCACCTTTTCAATCGTACTATAACATTCGTAAAGAGTTTCAGTTACCGCCGCTTGTAGGTAGACGGGAGGTTGCTATGATGTTTGTGCTTTTTAAGGTTTTCAATAATGTATTTGACAATGCAAGGTTGTTGTCACTGTTTCGCTTACATGTACCTTATTATAGTACCAGACCGGTTCCACCTATGTTTATCAGCAATAACTATTTGTCACCAATAACTAAAATATGCAAACTATATAATGATTTTTATCGTGAAATAGAGATCTTTGGAGTAACGAGACGTGGTTACTTTGCGTCTGCCAGAAATGCAATATACTTCAACCGACAGTGATATATCTAATTTTTGGATGGGATCATTTTTTAAGGAACACAGTAGGTGCTGTTTACTTTGTTGAGGTGGCTTCTCTCTGACATTCCTTCATTCTTCTTTTCTTGTTTCTTTTCTTACTTTTTTAACTATTATATATATTTGTAACTCTGTGAATGCACTAAGCTCTGCGATGATGAATTTATGTATGTTTGTTTAAGTTAAGGACACTTGTAATTAGGACTAAGTCCTGTTTGTGTCCTTTTGGATAAATAAATAAATATTAAGCCGATTTGAAAATGAATGGCAAATTCATTTAAAAATAATTATCTACAATATCCTGCATGAGGCGTCACAAATGTTTAGTATGAATTGAAAGGGCTTCGCGTAAGGGTTAATTTAGCATAAGCAAAGATATGGACTGCTATTTAAAAAAATAAAGTTACCTTGGGCTAACGTTAAGCAAATGTTCATAATTATAGAGTGGACACCCGTATATAATTATAGCGATTTTAATGTCGCTGTTGTATCAAGCTAAGTATGTATGTGCATGTGATATTTAAAATATGAATATCTAAAACAAATGCATATACATATGTCTTAACCGAAAGTTTTCAATAGGGCTTTTCTTTTACAAAAGCGTAAATAACACCGTTGTTATTACCGGTAGACATATGGTGGTTTATATAAAATTGTTATTTTTGGATAATATGAAGAATAGCCCGGGTGCTCTGAAGATCGTAATGTTGGGCTATATGGGTGTAGAATGCCTCCAGAATCACGTCTAAAGTGATTCTGGAGGCATTCTACACCCATATAGCGTGTTTATTTTTCGTCGGAGACCACGTCTTCCACATTTTTTTTTAAGAAATTCAGGTTATGTCACCACAGAAAACACATCGAAATCCGAAAAAAGCACGCATTTATCATCAACCAATAATCGTTGCAACGAGTACTAAATTGTTTCAATTAACTGATTTTCTTGAAATAACACCATTTCATGCATTATTTTTGGCAAAAAAAGTATACGTTTATGTTCGCGGTGAAATACGGCTTTGACTAGGAGTATTTTTTTTATGTTGGTACGTTGGTGACAAAAATAATACCTGAAACGGTGTTATTTCGTTCAATTTAAAACTAGGTTACAACAGTTAGTGGTTGATAAATGTGTTTTTTTTTTTCAAGAATTCGACGTGTTTTCTGTGGTAACAACCTGAAAAAAGCATCATTTTTACAGAAAAAAGTGTGGAAGACGTCCGACGAAAAATAAGCACTCTAACGTTATTCTGGAGTCATTCTACACCAATACAGCCAAAAATTATGATATAATAATGTAATATATAAATAATATAATCTTCAGAGCACTCGTGCCATTTTTCATATTTTCCTTATTTTTCTTTGTAGAATTTAAAAATGGAATAATATATAGGTGTTCCATTTAAAATAACGCGTTTTCATACTTTTGGAACACCCTGTATAGTCAACAATATTTTTTTGGTTATGCAACATTGAATTCTGTAAAACTTTTGTAGAAAATACTTTTTCTTAAAATCAAAAATAGAGCAGTAATCAAAGACCCAGTCTTGGATGGGACACTCTGTACAGCTACAAGCTTCTTAAACGAGCCCCGTGTTAGCAAACGTCGATCTTATCGACATTACGTATAGATATTTATCTGAGAATTTTTATGGATTTTAGGTATAGTAATTCATAAAAATTCCAAAACATTCACTTATTTGACTTATTTCAACATTAATCACGATAACTTACTTGCGTATTCTCTATTTGTAACCCTGTGCTTCGCCAGGTATACGTGGCTAAAGAGCCCTTGCCGATGGTTTGCCCGAACGCGAAATGCATGGCACTCGTTTTCCCGGCATTATTTCTTATCATGGTCGGAGTCTGCTACAACACACAATGTACCAAACTGATCAACTACCACCGTTTAAATGATAGCTCTATCGCGTATAATAAACACCTATTAGATATTTCTTTACTTTCTGTCGTTTTTGTTTATTCATCCGCAGGTAAAAGCAATGCGTTTTTCTTTCCTGGTTATCGAAATATCTCGTAAAGGCAAGATCATATATCAATTAAAAATACATTTGGAGCATTCCTCTGAAGGACAAGGATAAAAACTGCATCGTGCGAGCTTCCCTTTTTCTACACCGGCTTTACCTGTGTAGTATGCAGGATATTGGCAATAGATGTAATAAATATATTAAACCATTTACATCGTCACACCATTTTGCAAAGAATGTTAAAAGATTACTATAAACATTTAATATTTTAATATACAGGTGCATTGAACCAAAATTCGGTCTTGAAACAATGAAAAAAAATCATTGTTCACATGAAATAATACATTAAAATTGTTCCAAAGAACCAGTTCATCAAATCAATGAAAAAGATTTCGTTAAATGACGAAGAAATTTATTGAGTAATAAATCATTTACTGTATTAATGAAACCAAAATCATAAAAAATGAAGTGATAGCTTGATTGGCTCAATGAAATATGTTACTGTTGTAACAAACACCAATTTTGCTTCAACAACTTTATTTGGTTTGCCGAATGACCATGAGTTATCAATTTTATGTACAAACCAGTGTTTTAATTAACGAATAATTCTTTATTCAAATGATTATTTGAATGAAATTTCGATCAATTATTATTTATTCAATATTAGATTATTGTCGCTTGAAATGGTCAGGCATTATTTGAATAAGGGAATTATTGAATGAAACGTTATTTAAATAAAGCATTACTGGAATAATTGTTTCACAAAATGAATCGTCATTCAAATAATGGAATAAACTTAATCCAGGTACTTAAATGCACATACATATATCTGCTCGCTTTTCGTTGCCTTGATACTCGTGTTTTTATCTGTGCTGCAAATAGTTTTTTTGTGCTTGAACGCGTCAGAGTTGGGATTAATATCAGAATAGTTGTACCTGACCCTAAAAATATTTTTTCTACTATTGAAACTTATTACAATAAGGAGATATATTGTCTAAGAGCCGTTTTACACGTACAAGAATTTTTACATAAATCATAGCAAAAATTATCCCGAAAATTTTGGTGAGAATTTTCCTAAGAAATTTTGTCATGACACTTTCAGGTCGTTTTACACGTTATCTCTATGATAACCATAATCAAATAACAATTTAATTTAACAACAAATATCGTGAAAATCCCGGTTAAAATTTATTCCTGTGTAAAATGACCTGAAAGTTTCGCGACAAAATTTCTTAGAGAAATTCTCACCAAAATTTTCGGGATAATTTTTGATATAATTTATGTAAAAATTCTCGTACGTGTAAAACGGCTCTAAGAAAGAAGTTAAGTACACGGTTTTTAAGGCTGGGCTATTTGTGGTGGGTAGAGGTTGTCAAACGTGGCACCAGAAAGTGCTGGTCCCTAGAGTTTAATAGCAAAAATAACGTACGAAAAAGTAACGTCATTATTACTATAGATGGCATAATACAACCAGTTGAAGGTAATGATTAGTAAGTCGCCTACACACATGCACACACACGCTATAGACCCTGTTTCAAGCGAAATTAACGATAACTCTCGCAATGAATTGGTATTCAAGACATGTTTGCAGAATAGCTTATATTTGTCAATATATGTAAAATTTCAATATGTATTGTATAAGTGACGTATTTCATGACAGCTTCATTACTAACATAAAAAAGTAAAATAATTAATCATCAGATATTCTAAAACTTAACAAGGATAAAACCTAAATAATGGAAAAATATATTCAATAAGAATAAAATTTTAACTTCAACTACGTATGTAGGTATCGGCGATTGTAAACTCGGCCGCTTATAAAAATTAACATTAATCCCTTATGTAATCTCATCGGCAACATGCAAATTTTTAACTAAAATCCAATCATTTTTTTCGTACATGTCCTTCTTAAATTTTCTTGTAAAGTCTCTAAATTTGCCCTTTGTAGTTTGCGTCAAATTTAGTTCTGGTTTTGGTCTGCCCATACTTTTAACATGAATTTTTTGTTCATAACTAAACGAATTGAAATTGTCTTTCTAATATTGCACAATAAAACTGTTCGCATCCATAGTTCTTATTTATATATTGTTTAGTGTTTACTTACAATACTACTTTGTTTTGTGTGCATTTGATTATCTTTTTTTACGTACTGTATATTTCATTTCATTACTTTTTTTACGTACTATATATATTCTTTTTTGTTTGTCGGCTGCACCAATGCGCATTAGTGGCGGCTTCGCTTTGTTGACTTTTTGCAGAGGGATTTAACGATGCGGCGTAGTTTTTAACTGCGGCTGCGCTGTTACCAATTTATTTTTGTTTTTCTAAAAAAATCAATTATTATTTGTATCTTTGAGGGAGTACGTTTTTTGGGAACAGTTAAAGATTTACGAGTTTAAGTTTGTGATTTTATGTGCGCGGGTTTAATAAACGTATTGCTGTAGATGAAGTACCTCAAACGAAAATTTAAATCAGTGTTTTAAATAAAATAGATAGTTTTTTTTTTTAAATATATTGTCTAATTTCTTTTTTTTTACAAGTTAACATTACAAGTTAAATTTAAGATATTTATAAATTAACACTAAGTATTTAAATTGTTACAACCATGAATATTGTGTTAATTATATCAACTTTTATCATCTACAATTCTTTGAAAATCTTATAAGTAAAACTAAAATATAAAATTAAATTTAATACAGACCTGTATTAATTACTCATCTAAACTGCACGAGTGTGATTAAACATTGAGCACTGGCTTAATATCAGCAACAAATTAATAGATTAATATATTAAAATTTTTAAACTCCAAGCAAAAGAAAACAACATATTTGAGCCACCCCGATATCTATATCACACTGGCTCTCTCGCTCGCACGTACGAAGCAGAGAGCCAGAAAACAAACAAAAAAACCTGGAAACAAATCCGTCCAATACGGAAAATATAGCAATAGTGAAATAAATAATATAATGTTATATATAGTCACGAAAATTCTGTTAAAACTTAAAGTATAAAGAAATACACCGTTATCCTAAAATATCAAAACAACATTCAAATGAAAATAACATTAAATTAAGAAATTTATTCAGATTATTTTTTTTTTTTAATAAAAAACTACAGCAGTATGTTATTTAATAAATTAAAATAATTACCCAGCCTTGGTTTCATTATAAAACTGTCACCAACAAACAGTATTAGTTCTTATGGTAGTTACGACCTGTGAACGGTGAGCCATTTATAAACAAAACATATATAATATAGTTTATCCGTAAAACACGATATCTGAACGTTGATGTCGATCGATTTGTTAACGTGACCCGAGAACGCAACGAAAGCGAGCACAGGAGCACACTCAATTTGTGCACCGTTCATATGGAATCTGCCGTATCCCCCCCACCACCACCGCTACGTCCTTTATGCGGCTAGGCATTGGATAAAATCAACGTAGTCACGCCTACTGGGCGCACGTGCTCCGTCGTCGGTCGCTTGCTCGCGATGTATATAACATACATATATATAGAAAGGAACGTCGCGTCGTTTATTCGTTTCGCTGCGTTATATTTCACGAATATATTAAGATCGAGTAATAGATTTTATTAGTTTGTAATCGACGATTTGTTTAGGGGGTTCACGTGCTCATGTGCTCCTATACAGAAACCGCCACTGTATACAGAGTTGGCCAGTTGGCTTTCTTTCTTAAATATTACGTTTAATATTGATCTTATAAGAAAATGTTAATACACATTTTTTATTCGGACGTTTCTTGTTCTATCTAAAAATATTATGAATCCCGCGAGGGCCTCGTTTCCATTTATATATGATCATTATAAGTATTTTTGTAAACAATAATTTATTTTTGTAGGTAGTTTTAATTTAAATTGTTTTTATTTGTTATAATAGGGTGTATATAACTTGCTTTTACATTAATAAATAAATGTCCACTTTATATATCTTTTTACCTTTACAAATATCGATACCCATAAGGTAAGAATATTGAAAAACAAACGGTTTACTTTAGCTTATTTCTCATTCAATTGAAGAGGCAATTGGACATCTTTCTATGAAAAATCCCTAGAAGAACAAACTAATTATAATTAAAAAAAAAAAAACTGTTTGTAATAATAGATTTACCGAAACAATTTCATGTATCATGATCTTTTTTTTGTTCATATTTTCAATATTACTATTAGTAAATAGCAGTAAATAAGTAAATACAGTATTTAATAATATGATAATAGCATACACATTCGGCCAGTGAACATTTATAATCGGGGAATAAACGTATGCATAGAAACCCACCGTAGTTGCCGAGCATTGTGAACCAACGCGCGCGAAGGGGATTGGGGAGTACGCTCTATCTATCGGTAACTATCGGTACGCTTTGGCAACGTGCTAGCAGTAATATTATAGGAAATCGCATTCAATGATACCATTCCATACCGGTATAGTATATCTGCGTTCACACGAGTTGTCTTAAACCCACCTGTATGTATGTACCCCCTTGGCAAAATTTAAATTTCCCACAATTATTCTTAGTAACTTCAACATTGAAACACGAAATTACCAATGGTTTTTTTTAATTGTGAGAAATTTAAATTTTGCCAAGGGGGTATGCAATGATATCATCCGCCTGGTCTATTCTCGCATCTATTCCAGACGTAAATATTATAGTTACGTAAGTACATACTAGGTTGCCTCGTAACTTTTCAGCCAATCAAGAGAAAGAGCGCGAACACGTTATCATGTATGCTGTGTTTAATAAATAAAGTGGTGCATATATGTAAAAACAAATGACGATTTGTACTCCCAGACTAAATATTTATTTTTTTACAAAAATCTTAATTTAGAAATTTTTTCAATTAATGTTTTGTCAACAAGAACGTGTCTTGAAATATAATTTCAAGTTCTTTTTATTATAAAAGAATACCCCAATACCAAATTACATAGTCAAAGAAATGTTCCACTAGCGTACTATAGATTGCGGTGCCATCTATAGTACGCTATTCTCTTATGGAAATATTATATTACCACTACAAACGTACAACAATAGAAAATGCTGGTGGTGTCATCTATAGTGCGCCAGTAGAACATTTCTTTGACTCGAGAATGATCGCGAGGCGCGTCATCTCAGCGTCATCGTGTATCCACCCTTCCCTTTCCCCGGGCGTCCCCTGCAACTTACGAGGCAACCTAGTATATACGGACCTTGTGTAACAGTCACCTACATATAATAAAATATTTGAAAGGAATAATTTACTTGTATTTTTCGGCGCACATAGTTTCACTTTTTCAAACAGAAAAGAAGCGTACATGAAACTTAAAACTGTGCCACAGAAATCACAGAATAGAGAATAACCAGAAATTTCACTCCGGTGGTGAAATGGACAGATATGTATCCCTTTTCAATTAAATTCTGGCAGTATTTATAATCAACTCTTGGCGATGTTTTGGAACGATTGCGCATTACTACATTTTTTGCGCCTCCGTCCAGAAACACTCATTTTGCAGTACTTCAAAGCGGCAGGAAACCTATCATTTTCCTACCTAGGCAGGCAAAAATGTCACTAAAAGTTGGCAACATTTAAGTTACTGAATTTTGTGTGATTAATTCATAGAGATAATAGAGTGCTGATACTGAACTGAAAACTGCCATCAATTGAAATGCGCCATTTTGGTACACAAACGTTCGGTGATGTCGAGATATCGTGTATGTATTCAAATAAATCAAGTTATTCGGCCGTTTGCACCGTCTGTGATTAACATTTTAATTAACTAATCAAAGATTAAATTTAATTACGAATTAAATATGAATAGCATTGCACCGAACAAATTTAATTAAAGTTTGCGACAGAAATGTAGGTTGGTAGTGCGTTAAGTTTAGTTTTTAGTCAAAAATTGTATTTATATTGAGAACACTGTTCCAGCATAATGAAAATTGCCGCTATACGAATGTGCGATTTTAAGCGGCATGTGAAAGTTATTGGAATTTAAGTTGAAGAAAATTGATACAGAATTAGATATTGAAATAAAAAAAGTTAAGTAGTAGTTTTAAAATGGAAATTAATATGTGAATGCAGGTATTTTTTCATTATGGAATTCTTTTATTTGTTTGTTCTGCAAATGCTCCAATTTTTGGTACTTTATTTGACCTCTGCTATTACTTTTGGAATTATTTTATTATTACCATCATTTCCTTATATATTTTGTTCCTTTTATTTAATAAATAAATGGTTAATTACATACACAATATTTCTTTAAAAAAAATCAAAGTGATAATGCATTTAGGCCCGGTTTATTCACCGCCAATTAAAGTGCCAAGTACGTACTTGACAATTAAACTTACTTGTCACTAGTAAAATATTTGTGTCTTTTCACGATATTTTAAATGATAAGTACCTACTTGACGGAAGTCAACATTTTTATGTCAGTAGTATTGTTTCTGGTAAGACAGTAAGAGAGACGAAAAATCAATTTATACACGTGAAAAAGAGATAGTATGCAAATATATGTAAAGCACATGTTTACGGTGTTTAATTTGACGTTTATTAACGTCAAAGTTATTTTTGACATTTTTATTTAGGAATTCGCGAGTTTATTGTTAATTTAGTTTGAATAGTATTGTTTAAGGTAGGTTTGAATTGTATTCATACAGGAAATTACATATATTCATTGCAGGATCTATAATTTGATTTCATTATGAAGGGAACTGCCGCTAAACGTGACAAATGGTCAAATTTTCCTTTTGAGGAGAGAAATCGACTGGTCGAGACTATACTAAAGCATGATGCTTCAGTAATTGAAAATAAAAAAAAAACTTATGCATGCACATGGCAAGGGAAAGAGTTAACTTGGGGGAAAAAGGTTACCGCAGAATTTAATGCTATCGGACTCATTCCAAGAATACAGAAGGCCCTTAAAATAATTGTTGCCCAACATCAATATTACCTAAATCTACATTTTCTCCAACATCAAACAGAATGTCATTATTTTCACACGCAATATTGTGCAATATGGCTGTTGCTATAATGATATCCTGATTTAAAGGGACACAACATCTCATTCCTACTGAAAGAATGGGAAACCGTCGCGTCATTTCCAAATTCCGAACATCCTTTCTACTACATTTCTAGTTCGTATTTGGGCTTCATTTTACAAAGTCTCCGCAGCAGTAACTGGATTATTTAGAGGTGTTATGAGATATTCTCTAACAGGATAACCGCTATCACCCAAAAGTAGTTCATTTCCCATTTCTCTAGCTTCAAAACGCATCCTGACAAGTGAATTTAAAAACAATGTTTGTATCATGTGCCGATCCAGGCCAACAAGAAACGATATCAATAATTTTATTAGAAGCATCGCAGACCACTTGCACATTAATAGAAAATTAATAAAAAAATACCCTTTTCTATTTCTGTACATTTCTGCATTTGCACCACCTGTAAAACAAGTTGTAACTATGTATACATAACTCTATAATTTATTTATGCTATACCCGGCGATTCAATTCGCACATGTGTGCCGTCAAGGGCTCCCTAAACTTTTGGAAAACGTGATATATCATAAAATTTATTTATTAATTCATTTCTATCATGTAGCGTTTCAGGCAAATGAATAAACGTTGTTTTTAAACGCGCTAATGCAACGCTAACTTTTCTTATAATTTTTGCGGCAGTACTCTATTACATCCTTCCGAAATCTGCTACTGTGATATAAGTACGTCGATCCCGATTAATATGATTAACAATTTCCATTTCTTAGTTGATAAATAGATCCTCATATTCTTCAAATATCTCCATATTTTACTCAGAAAAGCCATCATATATTGTTTTCTAACCTTCAAACACGACTTAACAAATGTCAAACTGTCAAGTAACATCTTAATCGGTGTTTGAGCTGTCAAGTAAAATATCCGGCCAGTAAGGAAATTTTACTCGACAAGTAGTGCTACTCAAAGGTGAATAAACGTTTAGTTGCGCTAATCTGTCAAGTACACAACTTGGCACTTTACTCAGAGATGAATAAACCGGCCCTTAGAGTAAATAAAATATATTTCGTTTATACAAATGCCAAAGAAAACAAATCCAAAAAAAGATATTCAAAAGTTAATTTCTAGCAATGAATTACCAATTGTTGAAATAATCATTAATTAGTAATGCCTGTGTTGCAGCAGGTACATCATCAACAGCGTCATAATTAATCTCATGAAGTTGTCCATTTAAAATTTCTTGATTTGATTTTTCTTCATTGATTTCCTCTTCACCCACATTTATGGCTATATTGTGCAATACTGAGGTACCAACTATTACTGCCATAAATATATCCAGCTTTCAGCGACAACCATATGCCAGTATTGGAAAACATTCTTCTTAGAAACATGCTTTCAATGACATTCCGTGTTGTAATATGGCTTTCATTATAACGATTTTTCACAACTGTTTCAGAAGTTAACAGTGGGGTCAATAAATATGTTTTTTGAGGCATATCCACTGTCGCTTATGGAAAACAATGGACCGTTAAAGTGTGTATTCCCTGGCCATCGTACTACGATATCCATTATTTTTAAATTAGCATCATATAAAAATTGTGAATTTATAGAAAGATATCCTTTCCTATTACGAAATACCTCCGGGTCATTCCCAGCTGAAACCACGAGTAATCCTCAAATACTTTTATTGTTAATTTTTATTTCGGGAATTAATTTTTGATTTACCTTGGACTTTCTAAAACCCTGCCAAATATACACTTCTTGCACGCCGCTATTCCTTGTTCTAATCTTAAAAGTGAACACTTTAATTAGCTAGCTATTTCAATTTACAGTCACGGATATTTTTATTATAACCAAAAACCGCATAACATAACCTATAATCGCCTATAAACACGATTGTAAACAAAGAAACTACGCTTGCGCCAACTTTAATTATGAGTTAATTCGTACTCTGATTAAAGATAATCACGAATTAAGGATTTAATTATTACTTACGCAATCGGTGCAAGGGAATTTAAACTTTAATTATGATTAAGTTTTAATTATAACTTAATCACGAACGGTGCAAACGGCCGTAAGGCATTAAAAAACTTTAGTACAGCATTTATCGTGTTAAATTTTAACCTGTGTATTTTAAATGTTAAAACTGTGTTTTTGTTTTATTAAAGTTGTGGGCAATTTAGAGCTACAGATGATTTCTATTTCTAAATCTACGATCAACTTTTGGCGCGTACTACGATCAACAAAGCTAACACAAGTAGTGTTCTAAAACCATTTCTTAACTTACTATCCACTATCCATAGAGGTTTAATAAAAATTATAAAAAGAGACGCATTCTTTTAACGCCATATAAAAATACGCAGGATAAAATCTAATAAAAGTTGTTTGAGAGTGGAATCTGAATCTGCCGTAACAATGTAATATGTATGTGTTCTTCAAGAGTAAATAATCAACTAGAGTATTTGCGGTCCAATTTACTGATGATTAAATAATATTAGTTTATACTTAATTCTGTTCTTATTGATTTTCTTTGTATCTTTATTATTAATGATATGATATGCATACTCACACAAGGCTTACCCGTATAATAGAAATATGAATAATATACATATTAGAAAAATAGTCCGTAAAAGCAAAAAGCAAAGAAAGTAAATAAACAAAACAATTAAACTGCAAGATTAGGTAATATACCGCACCAGTCACATTTGTGATTTGGCCACAGTAATCACAGTATATTACTGTGATTACTGATTTGACCAACTTACAAATAACTCACACAAACAAAATACTCCCTAGAAAGGGTACTAACTAAACGTAAATATGACCCGTGATGATGACGTACGTCTGTCTTCCAAGATGTCCGGCTAACTGTTGATGGTGCGTTGTAAACCTGCGCGTACGGTTTATTGGCAGTCTATCAGGTCTGTGGATTAATTATGTAAATTCTGCCGAATGTGTGGATACCTCATATATATAATACTACTATTTGCGTGTCTCGTATAAAACCAATGATAAAAATTTTCGCCGATGAAGGGAGATGGAAAATGAGTTTCTTTGTCTGACATGGTTCTACGATTGTTTTGCGCATGTGCGAACGAAGCAATTTGGTAGTGATGGGCATAATCGAATGATTTCAATAATCAAATGATTGTAATAATGGAATGATCATTCGTTGGAAGAAGAGTATAAATTTTTCCTCATTTGTTAAGAGAATGACCTTTTTTTTATAGTGATATATGCAAGGAAATTTAAACCTTTATGCCTCTATAAATAACGATAAGAGATGTACTAATTCTGTAAATATACAAAAGTGGATAGATGAATTCGTAATAAATACTGGTAAATAATAATACATTGATGTTCATATGAGAATATTTATTTTAAACTATACCATAACAAATTCAATCAATTTACATTGTTTACGAAACACAATAGGTATTACCCTGATAAAAAAGGATTCTTTTTAAAAGCTAGTAAAGTAGTTGGGAAAGGTGAATAAAAAACCACTTTTACATTTATTGATTTTGGAAAAGAACCAATTTGTTATATTTCTGATGTATGTTCTCATCCTTTGATGATATTTTTCCCTCATGATACAATCGAATAGATATGTAGCATTCAATAATTAATTTACATAATTGCATGCAATGATTATTAAAAATCCCTTGACTCAAAATATGTAAATTCAGTTTAGGGGTATTAAAACTGAGAGAATTCTATTCCATATAAATGCTTTTATAGAACATCTTCCCAAAGTGTGAATATCCGTGTAACCATCGCTATCTTTTGCTATCACGGGATGATGAGAGAAAGGCGGCGGCATATTCATGCAGGTTCATATGAAGTAGTGTACGACTTGTGGTAGTCGGTTGTATGTTTCAAGTTTCAAGAAATCCAGTATTACCTGCATAATTCATATCCATTGTTTCTACAGTAGGAAACTGGGTACTTCTATCATCTATTACTAAAATCTCGTCATGATTGATAGCCACTACAAAGAAAAATATACATTCAATATATGGAAATAGAATGGATATATTAAAAAGAATATTTTACCTGTTTCTTTAACTATATGTATATCAGTTCTCGATGTAGATGTACTTTTATCTGTTACTGTAGGAATTGATGGTATGGCTGTGGATTTTAGATAGAGACTTTTTCGCCCAAGTATTTTTGCATTTGGTTCTATAAAATCCTCCGGAAGAAAATGAGCCGAACAAATCAATAAAGTTGTTACATCATCTTCATTTGACAATCCACAAACATTTTTCCAGGCAGATTGTCTGTTGTCGTATTTAGGAAGTCTGAAGAAAATGTAAGTTTATTGTTGCTACAATATATTCATTTTATAACTATTTGCTTTACCTATGCACAGAAGCCTTTACGTTTTCCTTTGTTTGTTGACGGCCACACAAATAGCAATATCTTATCATCTTTATATTCCAAAAAAAATAAATATTTATACAGACTTCAATTCTAATTCATGACAGTTAAAATAATCAACGGCAATGGATATAACCACATCATCACCAATAAACAATGATCAAGCGTTAACATACGCACAGTTGTCAACGAGAAACACATGTGAAATGAAACAGAAACAACTGACCAACATGTGCGAGAAAGATGCATGGTTATTTAAGGTTCGCGCATGCGCATAATGCAGCCAGAACGTTGTGGCATATCCGATATAGCTGTCTCCCTTTGATTTCGGAATTTTTGAGCACATACCCGCAATATAGTAGTATTATATATATGGGATACCTACAGGTTGCCTCGTACATTTGAATAAAATAAGAAAAATCTTTTGACATCTGTTTCTGGCCTTCTTATAATGTATTGTTTTATGAAATCAATCCACAGAGGCTTTGTAACACATGCAGTTCGTGGTTTGTATGTTTTTGTCTCGACTATATAGATTACAATTACATCGCCCCTGTTTTTAACATCAGCTAGTTTTAAATTTAATAGTTCCTGACTTCGACAAGCACCACTAACTCCTATTATTAGAGCTACATAAATTTTAAAAAATATTGAAATCAAAATGATATGTAAGTAAAATATGCAATACGAACTTTTATCAATAAATAATCTTCATTTGGTGCCTCGCAAATAAATTTTTCGATTTCCTCTATTTTAAAGACTTTTGACATTTTTGGCACATAGCCATCCTTTTTCCTTTTAAAAAAAAACCGATTAGCTTTGTATAACTGCTGATATTTATATTATTTTTTATATTTATATTGATTTTAACATTGAATATATAGACCAGAGCGTAGAAGATTTTAAATTTCTAGCTTTGAATTCAAAATATGCCAATAGTACATATTCATTGTATCCATTCACCGAATTTTCATTACACCACTTTTTAAATGAATTGTACTCTTTCCAATACTTATTTGAAGATTTAGCAGGGAAGAAACTATTAATAACTTGTTGCGCAGTTTTTGTAATATGAGCTGGTGTCTCCATTGCTCGTATTATTCATAAATTTAGATCAAAACTATAATTAAAACGTCAAAATGGTAAGGTATCTTAATCTTGATTTCAAATTCAAAATTCGCACTTAATAGGTGTTGCCAACCTGTACTGTTAACCAGGCGCGTATACAACTTGAATTTATAGGGGGGGTAATGGAGATGATATTTTTATTTTAACTAAAAAAAAAAAAAGGGTCGGCTCTTTTTCGATACAATTTAAATAGTGTCACCATGGAAGGGGTAATTACACAAAAAAAGGAAAAAAGAAGGATGAATGTTTGTCTTTAAATGCAAAATTTTGATTTACAAGGGGGGGGAGGGGGGGGGGGGAATTACCCCATTACCTCCCCCCCTTGTATATGCGCGTGCTGTTAACCCTGTAACGTCATTTTTTTTTCTTTATTTTCTACAAAATTCAGTTTTGTCGGCGCAAAAAATAATGTGTAACACACGGCCAGAAACTCTTTTGCGAGCATTTGTACCAGAGACCTGCACGAGTGAGTACGGCATCGTGCGAGTATAGGTACATTTACGCATTTGACGAGTATAACGATGCGTCTAGTAATACGCATAATCGTGTATATGAGGTATGAGTAGCAATCGGCATCGTGGCATCGTATGATTACTACTCGCAGCATCGTCAGGAGCACTCAAGGTCCGTATATATATGGTTACCTCGTAAGGTGAGGGTGGATATACGTTGACGCTGTGATGACGCGCTTCCCGATCATTCTCGTGTTTGTTTACATTAAAAGGCTAGTATTGGGGTATTCTGTTATAATAAAAAGAACTTGAAAGTATATTGCAAGACACGTTCCTGTTGATAAAACATGAGTGGCGACCGCCAAGATACACACAAAAAGAAATTTGCATGTAATTCAGTGCATTATTTTATTATATTATTTTTATGTATTTTTATAACGATGGTATCAAAGTATCCTTCCGCACCGCAGACGCTAGCGTATATGCGAACGCTATGTGAAGCGAACTATGTTCCGGGGCACTCTTTCCGATGTACCTATTTGGAGTATGAATCGGACGGCTCCGTTTATCTTCGCTGTATGCGCTTATACGGTCGCTTCGGGGCACATAATGCCGTGTCCCCAGTTAACGTCTTGCATTCGTTGCGACTTCATCGTTTTCAACGCGTACCGCGCATGTGTGATTTCAAAGGCTTGAAGTGACGTTTATTATTAATGATGGAAGTTAATTGAGTGCAAAATGTTCACTAACAAATAAACTATTTTGTTTTATCTGCTTAATTTTTAAGAAAGAGGTCAGTAATAAACAAGGGTTAAATGATTTAAAGCATATCGCAAAGAGGGCAAAGAAACACGAAAATTCCGTTTCTTACATGAATGCATGCGTGGATTTCAATGTTCTAGGCAAAGTGGGCATACGTGAATAGTTAGACAATGCTTATTTGCGACATAAAATTAAGTACAACGATGGTGTAGAAAAAAAATCATCATATTTTGCGTCGGTTAATTATGTGTATAAAAAAATGTGAAATCTTATCCTATGTTGGATAG
The DNA here is from genome assembly GCA_004143645.1 of Protaetia brevitarsis. NCBI lineage: Eukaryota > Metazoa > Arthropoda > Insecta > Coleoptera > Scarabaeidae > Protaetia > Protaetia brevitarsis. The sequence continues at coordinate 987,920 of RXPK01000262.1, read as the reverse complement.
AGTAAAATTGAAAAGTGAGCTTTCAGTAATTGATGAGCGCGAGGACATATGTGACGTAGATGTAGGTGGTGTTTTGCCGCTTTTAGTGTTCATAACACACAACAACTTAAAAAAAAGTTTTGACGGAAACATATAAACTGTTGGATATTATTTGTACAACCCCCATGTCGACAGCAGTATGTGAATGATGTTTTTCCACCCTCAAACGCATTAAAACATTTCTGAGAAGCACAATGTCAGAAGATCGACTGAACGCATTTTTACAACAAAGTCACTGACGTCCTTTCCAGCATGAAAAATAGGAGAATGAATTTTATGTACAAAAAATAGGCAAGTTCTTATATTGTGCCCACTCTCTTTCATAACTCACGACCCGCCACTGTAAAACATTAATTGAAAAATTTCCTAAATTAAGATTTTTTTAAAAAAATAAATATTTGAACTTAAAATAAAAAAAATTAGTCGAAAGAGAGAAGTTAAATCTGAAGGACGCAAATTTGCCAAGAAACAAAGAAAAAAAACATTAATTTTAGTTTTCTTAGTTTTTAAATTAATGTTATTTTGTTAGCTTAATTTACTTATGCTTATGATTATATAATAATAAGAAACTGCTTTTTTATTAGGAAGAATAAATATTTAATTTGATAATATATAACGGTTATCTTTTTACCATTTTACTTTACTTTTTCTTAGTTTCTAATTTAATGTCATGCTCTATATGCGTAGTTCTAAGTTTTGTGTTATATTTATATAATATTTTTACTTGATTTACTTGTTTACTATTACATAATAGTAGAAATTCGTTTTTTATTATAAAAAATAAATATTTAGTTTGGGAGTACAAATCGCCATTTATTTTTACATATATGCACCACTTTATTTATTAAAAACAGCATACATGATGACGCGTTTGCGCTCTTTCTATTATTATATTAGCTGAAAAGTTATGAGGTAACCTTGTATATACGGACCTTGAGGAGCACTTGCTCTTTTCTTTTTTTTTCTCAAGTTTTGCGATTAGGGCAGTTTGCAGTGTCATTGTTATTCGTTTACTGGTAGAAAGCAATAAAACTAACGTTTGTTTAGATAGATCTAGTATGACTTAATCTCGACAGAAACCATATCATATAAAAAAAAACAGGAACACGAAATTTGGAAAACTTTTATTAGAAACTATAAACATACAATACATTAGGAAAATCAAGCCACTATAATAAGTGATAACCAACAAATAGCACCATATATGCACAATTATTGTACCCTATTCTTACGAGTAAGAATCGTACGATTCTTGCGATGCGACGATGCCGATTCCTACGATGCCGGTCTTAATGATTACCTACTCGCATCGTCGGGAAAGGTAATCGCCGATTATTAATCGACTACATTTTTACTTACTCGTGCAAGTCTCTGATTTGTACTTCGTACTGTACTCATTCTCGCAAAACTGTAGTTTCTGGCCTGGTGATACAAATAACTATTTTCAGTCAGTTCCATTATTTAAAAAAAAAAAACAATGCGCACCGCCGGATCAACCTTTGCGCTCTGATGTTGAAAAGGAAACCCCTTTTCTTTCAGGACGTTGTAAAAAATTGATTTTATCATTGAGAAAATAATGCATGCCCTCGATTATGAAACGTACACATAAACAAGCATACACTAACACTCTCAAACTCTCTTTAGTATAGATCATAGATAAAGAAATTCTTTTAATCCCAATAATTATTGCAATATAATTAATGGTGTTTGATTTGTTGATGAAGTTTCACCGTTCACGAGGCGTAACTGTGAAACTACCATGTGCAATTTTTGTTAATTATTTGCAACAGCTTTGTGATAAAAACACGGGTGCATTTTGTAATTTAATGTATTAAGAAAACACTCAACACACGCACTATACAAAAACATAAAGATAATGACCTGAACACTAACTGTTCGCTATAACTAAATTTTAGTTAGACAACTAATATGATCCTAATTAAAAAATGATTGAGTATTCCTAATGTTAGCATCGGGGAACTCAAACACTTTTACACTTCAATACTTTAATTATAAAATGAAAAATAACGTAAAGTAAATTAAAAAAATTAAAGAAGGTATTCTAATATATACATATATAAATATAACTGATAATTTACTCCTCGCTCGAAGAAAGGAAATGAGTAACCTCTCTTGTACGCAAAGCGGGCGTCTTCACACTCCTCGGCTACACAGGTAAAAATTTGAGGGAGTGAAATACGGAGTCTCCGTTTTGGAAATATTTTGTTCCAAAAAGGAGTTGCCGTAGCTGAAAACAGAAAGTATTTCCTTGGTTTTGTACAAAATCTCAACCAAAACGGAGAGATTGAATTTACTCCGCTTTCTAACATGATTTTCAAGGAAGAAATAATCTCCGTTTTCTCTCCGCATCTACACCACCGTATTTACGTCCTAAATGTAAACAAATATCCCTAACATTACATTATATTTTCTCCTTCACGGAGGTGATAATTTGTTTGCTTAACAGATGTTTTTACTTCTAATACCTCAACGCCGAAAAGGGAAAGGATACCTCCGATTGGGAACATTTGTTCTCCAAATCGTAACTGTTTCCCTAACCATTTGAAAATTGCAAGTTTGCATAGGGCGTGCGCATTTATTAAAGCGATATTAGTGCGGCGCATGTGCAACAAGTCTGGACGTGGTCATTTTGCAATAGTTCGAGAATGGAGAGGATATGCCGGAATGCACTGTACCTGAAATTTATAAAATACACATCAGAGTAAAGTACGAAAACCGTAAAAGATGGGTAAGAGTTATGGGAGCAAACATCACCAAGGCAGATGTAGATAAAGCAGGTAAGAAACTTGTGCATCGTTATTTAATTATTTTCAATCTACGAGGTACCAATTTTTAATTAACCCCCACTACATTCTAGGTGTTAGCTCCTGAATAAAAGCACGTTTGTCTTAGCTGAATCCGTGGTGTTTCAACTGTGTCGTGCTTCAACCCACGGTCGGTACCAAACTCGAAGAAGGACTATATTATGGATAAATTAAAGCAATTCCAATGATGGCTGCTCTGTGACCGCAGAAGAGGACGTGCTTAGTGTGTCTATCCTAGTAATCATTAGAAATATATCCAAAATAATTCAAGAACTTGAGGCTCCACGACATTTTTGATGCATTTTTAATGATATATAATAGAATAAATGCACTCAGCAATGGTGCTTCTGTCCACATAGAACAGCCCTCATTGATTAACTTCAATATGATGTTAAACTTAGCTACTATGGAGCTAGGTAACATAAAAATAAAGTTAAAAACCTTTTCACTAGAGAGATATTCTCTTCTCTTCCGATAATAATCCGCTCGAATCCTGTGGCAGGTACTTTCTTAACGGAAATAAATTCATGTGTCAAGGATGAAATACATTCCGAAACGGAGTTAACATGTTTCCGTACCGGAAATAATTTGATCCAATATGGAGCAAAATCTTTTCTCTGGCGGAGAAAATTGTATTCACTGTGGATTTATTTAATACCGTCCGTTTGTTTATTGCGGATGTAATTATTTCCAAGTGGAGTTACTTACATTAGCAACGGAGATAATTTTATCTGATACGATAGTAGTATTGCATACATATGGGGGAAACAACATCCGTTATTCATTTTAATAACAGCAGTAGGAGTTAAAATTACTCCATTTCGGAAACTTTTACATTTATTGCAAAATAGTAAAACTGCATAAGAGAGACAAATTGATCCTTAACGGATTAGGTTTCCTCGGTTAAAGATGTTTTTTCCTCTATGGAAAGCAAAATTATCTCTGTATTCCATCCGTTTAGTAGCAAAACATTTAACTCCGAAATGGAGGCTCCTTGAACGGATGGTCGCGAGGGAACACCGGAAAAGAGTTAAAACGGTGTTAGATTCAACTCCGTATTTTTATCTGTGTACCTGTGTCTCCTCGTTCGCCAAGGGTGCCTTCTTCTTCCCCACTCCGCGCGCAACCGTTACACTAATGCGAAATATTTGAAGACTTACAAGGATTGCAAGCTTTTTACAGTGAGAAATTAACAAATTAATGTATTTCTGCTATTAACTGTAATAAATAAGAGCAATTGTTCTTAAGAAAAAAATTTCTCCTCATGCCGGATTCGAATCTACATCCTCTCGTTTACCAGACGAGTGCTTTTACCAATTAAGCTAAGAGGAGATGTAAGTTCGAGCGTTTAGCCGAACATATGTCGATATTAGATCTTGAAAGGCCGGCAAGGCGGCAAATATGCAAGGATTGCAAGCTTTTTACAGTGAGAAATTAACAAATTAATGTATTTCTGCTATTAACTGTCATAATTAGGAAGAATGTTTCCCAAGAAATGTTTTTCCTCACGCAGGATTCGAACCTAAAACATCCTCTCGTTTACCGGACGAGTGCTTTACAAATTAAGCTAAGAGGAGATGTAAGTTCGAGCGTTTAACCGAACATATGTCGATATTAGATCTTGAAAGGCCGCGCCGGCAAGACGGCAAATACGCAAGCATTGTAAGCTTTTTACAGTGAGAAATTAACAAATTCATGTATTTCTGATATTAACTGTAATAATTAAGAGGAACTTTATTGATTACTCTTGAAGGTTGTGTTCTGTGTGACAAACATGTGACTACGCGTAAAAATCTTTGAATATATTTTTTATTTTGTGCTTCAGGCATATCAGTTATAGCTTTAATTTTATCATCGTCAACAACCTTTTTTAGAAAATTTAAACACTAAGCATTTCACCTCTCTTAAACCAAATTTGGATTTCTTTATATTTAACTTCTATCCGCGCTCATTCCATCGGTGTCGTAAAAAAACACCCTTCTTCCTTCACAGTGTAGCTCAAAAAACTAACCTTATTTACAAAAATCACGGCGTCTCTTCCACCAACCCCCAGTTCATGATATAAAAAAGATTATCCCTTTCCTTTTCCGCCGTTGTTAAAAAACAAATATCACAGCTTTAAGAAATAAATACGCTCTTCCCACCGAACCTCACACCCTGATATTTAAAAACAAAAAGTCTCTCTGTCTCTTCCCGAAGTTGCTAATAAACTAAATTCCATCGTTTAAAAAAAAACAGTGCCGCCTCTTCACCAACCATCGCCTCTATCCCACTATTTTGCTGACAAAATTATGTCTCCCCCATTCAGCAAAAAATAGATTGCATCGTGTAAAGAAATGAATCCGCGCCCTGCCAATATGTTAACAAAAAGTTATCGTCTTGCCTTTAGTGTTTAAATTTTCATCATTTAGAAAAATATAATAAGCTCTCTTCACCAACCTAACCTAGATGTTAAAAAAAAGTATCCCCTGTCGACGTTGCTAAAAGATAAATTCAAGGAAAGATTGACACTTTTGCTCTAAGCTGCAAAATAAAAACCCTTTCTTCCCGTTGTTTAAAAAGAATTGTTATGTCTCCCTGCACTAACGCCCGCTACCGCAAATCTGTTGAAATGAAACATAGTACGCCCATCTGGAATAATGTAGTCTTTACGCTGCAATGTAAATGAAAGCAGTTATTTAAACGAAAACGATTATTTGAATAGGAATATTTATTTGAATAACAGTGGTTATTCAAATGAAGAATAATTATTCAAAAGGAGAATAATTATTTGAATAACGAATGAAATGAATCTGGAAATTCACTATTGAAATAATATAATCATCAATAAACAGTAATCTATCATTTCTGAATAAGAATAAAGAAGCCGACAATCTATTTTCATTCTTATCTGAATAAATTTTGCCCAACACTGGTACGAACTCCAGTAGAAGAAGGAAGGTGAAATACATATATGTAGGGAGTGGTATTGTAAATAACGATGAACGACGTAGGCGCTGTGTGTTTTTGTTTTGTCAATAATTATTTTGAGAGTCTGTCAAATAGATATGGTGTTTTGAATTTCATTAAAACTTGCAGAAAAATAAAGTGTTGTGTATCGTTTTCCCTACAATTTTGGGGGCTCGTCCGGGATTGAGTGACAGAATTGAGCCAGACACGACGATTATATGCTGGGTTGTTTACGACGTGCAATTACGCATTACGACGACATAGCTGGCTTGGAAGACGACTGGATCAGCGAGGTGAAATCGAGACGCTGAAACGACGAATACAGAAGACGAAAAAGCAGGTGTAGGAGATAAAATAAAGGTGCTAAGTGACAAAAATACGATGTGAAGACTGGAAATTTCCGCATGCTGTGGTGCCATTACAGTCAACGTCAAACGTCAAAGTAAAACGTCCAAACAAGGGAGGTTAGCGAGCGAACAACTGTATCGGTTTTGTAAGTGGCGTTAGTTTTACAATAAGACTGAAACAAAAGTAAGTAATGAACATTTTATTTACGCGTCATACGTTAAAGACAGTATAATAAACAATACCTGTGCAATAGACTGGCTAAACACATGTGCGCGTGAGACATTGTTTTCGTACCTGTCCCTTTTGCGCGGATAGTGCGCGCGTAATTAAGTAGACTGTATTAAGTTAAACGCGTGAAAGATGTTAAAAGACATTCCATCTATATTAGCAAATATTAAGACTGCTAAAACAGACACTATAAAGGCATCTCACAAATTAGTATACGAATCATCAGGTGATCGCGGTAATCGTCGGAGACTTAGAGAGTTTTCGGGTTTTACCTTTGAAACTAATTCTGACGAATATGATATGAAATGTCAATATGCAAAAAAGAACTTGTCAATAGGAGATTTAATATCTATTTGTAATATTTTATGTATTGACTATCAAGATAATGGAGATGAAATCATAAACCGAATATGCGAGCACCTAATCGACCTGGACAAACTGAACGCCGTTCCAACAGATGATGACGAAGAGGAAGAAGCAGATATGGAACAAGAAGAAGAAGTAAATGATGACGAAGAACAACAAGAAGTAGATGACGACGCAGATAAAGAAGATAGATCTAATGACGTGAAGACGCAGGGTCAGGCAAGCGGTTCCACAACTGAGGCAACGGCGCGGAGGCAAACACCAAAATTCATGATGACCTTCAAGGACGTTGAAGAAACACTATCTACGTTTAGTGGAAGGGACAATTGCCTAGTTGACAAATGGATTGACGAATTCGAAGACGCATCCTTACTGATGAATTGGAATGAAGTGGAGAAATTAATTTATGGAAAGAGGTTGCTAAAGATGACGCTCTATTATTGATAAAGTCTGAGAAGAAATAACGTCGTGGATATTTTAAAGAAAAAATTAAAACATGAGTTTGGGAAACCGTTAACAGTGCTGCTTTACACAAAGCACTGTCTGCAAGAAAGAAGAGGAAGGACGAAACACTGACGCAATATCTACTGACTATGAAGGGTCTTGCTTCACAAGGAAACGTTGACGAAGATGCCCTACTAGATTATATCATAGAAGGCATCGATGACGAAGAAATTAACAAAGCTGTATTATATGGAGCTAATTCGCTTGAAGAATTTAAACAGAAGTTAAAGCTTTATGAAAGAATCAGAGAGAAATCATCGAAGAAAAAAGAGGAGAAAGAGAAAGAAAGACGTTCCATCAAGAAATGCCAAAACGCAAAACGAGGCCAACATACAGATGTTTCAATTGCGGAAAGGGGGGACATCAATCAAAGAACTGCCGTGATAGGAACGAGGGACCAACATGTTTTTCTTGCAACAAATTTGGTCATATATCCAAAGATTGCGATAAAGAACGTGAACCGTACAAGGCAACCAGACAGAACCAAGGACAAAATCGAACTTGCGTAGTCCAAGAAAGTAAAGAGGAGCTACGAGGTCATACAGCCTTACACAAAAAATGCTATTCATTTATGGATTTATTGATACGGAAAGCGATATCAACCTGTTAAAAGCTAGTAGCTACATTCAAATGGGAGCACGACTTTTAGTGGAATCCTATCATGATAAAAGGATTGGGTAACGTAGAAATAAGGACCTTAGGAAAGTTTACGGCTCATGTAACCATGGATTGTCATCAATTCTCAACCGACGTCCATATTGTGTCAGATGAAGCAATTCCAGCGAACCTCATCGTAGGAAAACCGATCTTAGATCAAGTGACACTAACCATCAGCTCCGAAGGGATCCAGGTTACAGCACCAACTGTTCCCAAAAGCCCAGATTCAGACACAGAGCAAAAGAGGGAAAATGTTGACGAATCAATTGAAACTTGTGACGTGTTGCTAATGAATATCAATGATGAGTTGGATATAGCGAAATTAGCATATGAGCAAACTATTACACAGATGATAAACGAATACAATCCTAAGAAACGAAAGAGACGAAGATATGTACCGAAATAATCTAGAAGACGAAATACCTATCCATCAGCAACCAGAAGATTTCTATGCAGAAATGAAGGAAGTCGACAAACAACTGAGAATGGCTTCAACAAGGATGGTACGGCAAGCGTGTCAGATTTTGCTAGCCCGATAGTTCTCGTAAAGAAAAAAGGTGGTGCTACAAGAATATGCATAGACTACCGAAAACTAAACCGAAAGATTGTTAAAGACAGGTACCCTTTACCTATAATCGAGGACCAGATAGACAAGTTATCCAAAGCTAGAGTTTTCACTACCCTGGATTTACGAAATGGATTTTTCCACGTTCCTGTTGCAGAGGATAGCATAAAGTTATGGATGCAGACTGAGAGTGAGGAAGATACATTCGAGACGAATGAAGCAGAGGATGGCCGAGATGTAGGGGGTGGTATTGTAAATAACGATGAACGACGTAGGCGCTGTGTGTTTTTGTTTTGTCAATAATTATTTTGAGAGTCCGTCAAATAGACATGGTGTTTTGAATTTCATTAAAACTTGCAGAAAAATAAAGTGTTGTGTATCGTTTTCCCTACATATATAATACAACGAATATTATTTGTTGATATGCTAATCGCAAGTGATTAATCTAAAGTATTGTAACACTACAAGGTATCATGCAGGCTGGTATATACAAAAAAAAATATAATATATAATACTTTCATTAAATTATTTAATATCAATTTTTAACAACATCCTAATGTCATCTATATTCATTACTTTTTAATCATAAGTATGCCCTCTCAAATGCCAGATGGCATGCGCGGGGAGAATTTCTGCCTGAAACAGGCTAGAGGGCGCTCTGACATTAAAAAAATTATGAACTCCCCTTATATTTCTTCAGTAAAACCCCAAATGCCGTGGGGTGTGTTGTAAGTATATCCTCTACTCCGATAAAGTGCATAGTTTACGTTAAATAATGTGCATGAGGCACTGGACATCAATTATGATCAATTTTGTACGATAAAGAAAACAGTTAAATGCAAAAAAAATGTGGCGATGTTTAATAAAAAAAGTCAGGTAAGTTAAATGGGTTCGCTTACTTAATAACAATAACGTTTTTTGTTAGTAATTCCACTTTTTGCAATATAAATTCATTATAGAAAAATTAATACGGTTAAAATTAAATTTCAAAGTTCCCGCGTCTTTGAGACGTTTATCTCAGTATTTCTACGCTTAAAAGACGCGGGAATCATAATGTCCAACATTTAATGGGAAAACTACTGGATATTCGGTTCGTGCCGTAAATACATGTTGACTAATAATTAGTAGTACCACCCTATGAAAGTTTTTTCTTTTCAAACAGCGGTCGCAAATTGTTCAGCGGTGATACGAAATTTCTAACCAAACAAAATTTGCCGAAAATATTTAACATGATTTTTTTTATAAGTATTTTAAAATTTCGAATAGGATTAGAATAAAACGTTTATTTTTAGGTTGATATGGACGAGGAATACCTTTGGAGGGACCAAGTCGGCGGGTATCAGAGTGGGCTCCGAACACACTGAGAGAAATATCCTTTTCATTTAAAAGCAACTGCATTAAACCAAAAGTTTTTGCGTTTTCTACATGGCCAACATGATTTGGTGTTTCCTTGAAAAGGAATATAATTTTAAATTCACGCATTTCTTCGTAAATAATATATTTTTCGTCCTTGAAACAATTTATTCTTTTAAGTGGAAGATATTGATAGTTGATTCAAGTCCTCTTTATTTTGAACTTGAAAACTATGCAGATTGGCAGAAAATCGTAAGCATATTGATTCAAGAGGTTTTTTCTTTTCTTATAACATTTATTCATTTTAGACTTAAGCGTGAACACAACAAAATGCCGTGATCATTTTTAATCGAAATGAAAATGAATTATCTCCAGCAGCCCATGCACTAAGGAGGGATTTGCCGTTAGAATATTGTAAATCCTAGTAGTATTGGGAGTTGGTCGCAGCGACCACCGCTAACACTCTAGTGTGCCGTTAAAGAAATCGTCCTTTCCATGGCGATGACTCCTATCAGATGTTGATCTGGTAAATATACCAGATTAGTATGTTGCGATCGTAGTTTCCTGCCTATTTTGTGCGAAATATTATCTGTTACTGGAATGAAATAGGAGATGCGCCATCTATGCGACAATTTCTCTACTACACGTAAGTATATCTGCTCATCTGCTGTACTATATGGGGAGAAAACTGCTATACGAAAATAAAATGCGATTTTTATTTTTACTTCCATATTCATTACTTTATTTTTAGATAGTAAATATTTTACTTTTATCAATTTATATCAATTTCTTATCAAATTCTTTAATCACGGATAATTATCTATAGAATGGATAAAAATAAAAGATACTTTACTACTACTCTATCGCCTTCGAATAAATATAATAGTTAAATTATCTTTATGCATTAGTTTATCTAAATACATCTATGCCCAACTCTGCTCTTAACCGTCCGAATTTGTATTTGCCTAATTTGTCCACCAGCTTGGGTAAGCAATACAAAGCATCTATAGACTCAAAAATGTCAGTGACTGTTACAGTTGCCTCTGTCTCGTCTAATTTTTTTTTCTCTTCGTCGTAACGTAAAAGCAATCCATCCCAATATTTGATCACTTCAACATCACAATTACCTCGAACTGATGATATTTCTCTGAAAGTATAAAGATGAAGAAATAAATGCTTCAAAATAATTATATAGGCGATTACTTATCGACCACGCATCCAATATAGTCCTTATAAGAATCGTTAGATGGCGCGATAACATTGCGCTGTAAAAAGTGGGCACACGTTGCTATCGTTTTTATAAGGGAATCTTTTTCTTTTTCAAAATTCAATCTTCTTACTTCCAATCCGGGAATTAAATCTCGCGTTTCCTCTATTGCTGTTTCCATCTCCTCCGTATATATTGTGAATCTATCTCTTCGTATACTTGGATAGAATTTTTGTATTGTTACGGTATAGTTGTTAATATTTTCTGCGATATCCACTAGAGGCCGAGAGAGCTGTATTATAACTCGACGGGCTTCAGTTACATTCATGGTATCTTTCACTTTATGTGGAGTGATTTTAATGCTTGACTTAGATCGGCCGGTTATGAAATTAAGCATTCTAGACAAAAAAAAAATATTTTAATTCATATAAATAGTAATTGTAATTTAATGTCGTATTTTGCCGTAATAATAATAATAATATTCTTTTATTTCCCATAGATTACATATTACCAACGAACTATATACAGGTGATTCAAATTAAGGCGCACCATTGCATATTGCTATCTCTGTTATTATTGATTCTAGAAACTAGGTTAAATTAGCAAAGTATTAGTGTTTTTAACGCTGATTAATATTCAATATACGAAAAAAAAAACAACAATTGCATGACGCATTTCCGAGAAATTTTGAAATTTACATTTTTTGAAAATTGACACCCTGTATATTGTTTAATAAAATATATTTTAATTTATAATGCAAAAGTTTTAATACAATATTGTCTTAAAACCAATTATAAAGAAGTTATGGTGGCATTTAATTAATGTCAAAAATATGTAAATTTTATAGTAGGCTTCTTTCACTTTAAGTCAAAACAAATAGTATGTTGTTTGAAACTGTCAAAAACGCACTGAGCTTAAATCTTTTACGGAAAGTTAATAACTTATAGTAAAACAAAAAAAATGAAATAACCAACTTTTTGTGTTGTGTTCTTTACTTCTAATTGTTATTATTACATTATTATCATTAGTAGCTTGAACAGTTGTCGTTGTATTTAGTTCTAAGTATTAGATAATATCTCACCATGGTATTTTCTCTTTTGGAGAAATGTGAGTTGCTGGAAGCATACATTGTATGCGGCGAAAATTCAATAAGAACTGTCGAATATTATGCAGAACAGTATCCTTTACGACAGCAGCTAGATCGACGTTACTTTCGAAAACTTTACAGACAATTTAAGCAACACGATTGCTTATTTAAGAAGAAAAGAGCAAAGAAAATATCATTATCAACGAGGAGGTAGGAATTACAATGTTAGCATATTTTGAAGCCCATCGCAAATTTTCCATTAGAGGTGCTACTAAGGAATTGGGTTTAAGTTACGCGTCAGTTCAGAGAATTTTAAAAAACCATAAGTATATCCCATTTAAGTACCGAACCTCAAAAAAAAACTCACAACCAGGGGATTCGAACAGGAGGTTGGGTTTCGGTGAATGGTTTATTAATTTTTGTGATGAAAATTTGAATGGAGCACAAATGTATTTTATGGCGTGATGAAAGAAATTTCTCAAATAGAGGAATGTTTAATAAAAAGAATGAACACTACTGGTCGCAAGAAAATATATTAATAATGCGTCCACATGTTGCACAAGTTCGATTTAGTTTTAATGTCTGGTGCGGATTAATTGGTTCGACGGTCGTTGGTCCAGTGTTCTACAATGGTACATTTGCAGGAGAGAGATATCTGAAAATTATTCGTACCGTTCTAGTTATGTCAAAAAATAAATTATATTAAATAAAATAATACAATATTGTCTTACAATTAATAATAAAAAAAAAACTTTCATTGTGTAAAATTTATAGTAGGCTTCTTTCACTTTAAACCAAAACAAATACGTTCTTTGAAGCTGTCAAAATCGCAAAAGCTTTAATTGCGCGTTTAATTATTAAAAATAGTTGGTTATTTGGTTTTATGTTGGGTTCTTCACGTCTAATTATTATTATATTATTATTAGTACCTTGAACATTTTTCTTTGTTCAGTGTTAGATAATATATCATTTTCTCATTTGGAAAAATGCAATATTCTGCAAACAAACATTGAATGCGGCAAAAATTGAATAAGGACTGGCGAATATTATGCAGAACAGTATCCTTTACACAGTAAAAAATGTTTTGCTAATTTAACTACAATTTAACAAAATACTTATAATAACTTAATTACAGTTAATATTAACACATTCTTTTAGTAATATTAGCAAACCGGTTTTTTTGTTAACCATCTAAAATCGTATTTTACTCATAATCTAGTTAATGTAACAATTTATGTTGTTGAATTAACAAATTTAACTTTAACTAAAATATATATCTTCCGATTACAAACACGGTTATTACATTAACAAATTTAAATGCATTGGTAACTTCATTTCTAGGTAAATTACAAAGAAAAGTATATTCGAATTTACAATTTATATTTATTATAATTATTTCTTAGAACAGAATTAATAGTTCAATATTTAATCATATGCATTAGCATCAAGGCATCACAAGAAAATCACTTTAAGTTGAATACACGCAAAGTGCAGTAATACAACTTGGACAGTATAAACAAAACAAGGAGCTAAATTCTAAAAATATAGTATCATAGGTTCATATAATACATTATAAGTTAATCAAACGGAGTGTAATTTATTATTGTACTTAGGATATAGAAAAGTTGTTAATAGAAAACTATCAATTATTATAAATTTCATAACAATTCATATTTATACCATTTTATACTATTCATTACTATTGCTATCGATAGGTATGTACGTTGCAATTACGTCATCTGTCATGTGCACGCATTTTTAAGCTGATGCCACCATCAATGCACCAACAACGCCATTATACCTTAGATGTGTTTGGCGTATCTCTAATTCAACGTGATTGAGCCTGATTCAACTATTTAGTTTATTGTGTGATTTCATTGTTTTCTTTAGTATTGAGGATCAGTTGTAATGGTAAGTACAAAATATTGTATGAATTACATATATTGTTTGTATATAGGGTAAATGAGAATAGCAAAGCAGTTCTGATTGTCATATTTATCGATTGTAGTGTAGAATTAATTAGTAATTTATATTAATTCCGTCAGACCCGTGACTGTGCGTCGTAGAGAGGTTTCCCTGTATAATGAATTAGTCAATACATATGCGGAAAATCAGTAATAAAATAGTAAAAGTAAAATAAATGATTAAATAGTATTTAAATTAGATGCAATGATATGACAAAATGGTTGTTTGTAGCCTGTCAAATCTATCCTGAGTTGGTAGGGAAGGATTTTGAGCTGCAGGATTCGGAAGGGGCGACAATAACTACCCAGCAAACAGACCGACGTCCTATTACGTGTTTTTCACGTTGTATTTTGGTTGATAGTGGACGTACTGGTGATTACCAATTTAACACGTAAATAATACGTGAAATTTCTACCAAAATAAGTAAGTGGTTAAGTAGTGACATAATGAAATGCAATTTTCATGTATTCACTGATATGTAATACAAAATATTAAAATATGGCAACATTTATGTGCGTTAGGTATATATTTTAATTTTCCCTGAGTAATATTAAAACAAGCTAAAAGTTGAAATCTGAAATTAAAAATGTTTGTTAATTGTTTTATACAGTTTTAAAATTTAAATCATAGTAATATATGAGAATATTCTATTTTAAGTGGAATATTGCATTAGCGAGATTGAAAACAAGCAGTATTGCACAATTGCAATCAATTACAACAGATGCAGTGCAGTCAGCAGTGCATCGTGAGTGCATCTCTGCGCAGCGCATTTTGATATTTGATTCAATATGAACGTTGTAGTCGCAGTTGTAGTTGTGTATGGTTGTGTATCGTGTATGAACCATAGTACAACAACACGCCACATTGAGCACGTATGTACCGTACATAACATCATAACGTATATGATCTACGTATAACACAAACATACACATTACAACGCGCAAGATAGAACGTCTGTTTATACTATGGTTTATATCTAATCGAAAATATGGCATTTGTGTAGTACAATTTGGAGAGGAAGAAGGGGGCACCATTGGCATAGTTCAGAAAAGATTGGCTAACACTAGAAAAAGCGAGGTTTACTGGCCTCCTTATAAGAAACAAGTAGCTTTGACAAAGCTATTATTAAAGGTGAATCAGTGAACGATAGCTGGGAACTATTTCAAAATCAAACGGTGTTTGGCGCTTTGGTAAGTACAAAGTTTGCAATACTAATAGGTTAGTTAGGATACACAATATGTTTTATATCTTTTTATAATAATATCTGTTATTGGTACATAAATCTGAAATATACTCATCTTGTCCACAATTTCTTTATCATATCTGATCTAACAACCAAAAAGGTTGTATCACCTCATTTTGAGTAAATGAACACTTAAAAGCAGTGCTCCTCTTACCTAGGAGCTTAATTACATTAATAAAAAAGAATATAATAGAAAAATATATAATCAATTTGATTGAAGTTATAGGTTATTTCTTTGATTACTCATCAAGTTATATATATCTTTAGATGAATACACAGAAGCGAAACGAAAGTCTAAAATCGCCGAAGAGACGTCTGATTTACAGAGTGATGCAGAAGAAAGATATGTTTTAAAAAAAAGAAAAGTATATCGACCATCAAGGTATAGCGAAAGTGATATAGAAGAAGACACTCAAACTGGTAATGTTCCTCGACCTCCAAAGATAACAACGGAGATTATTCAAGGTAGCATTATAAATCTTTGTTATTTGTTCTTTAACCTACACATAATATTTTAGCGAATGAAAATTGCATTCATGAACAAATTCCTAATTTTTCCCTCGATTCACTCTCTGATAATATTACAACTCCTAGTTCATCTCGTAGTGCTACTCCAGGAAGTAGTTCATCTTCTCAGCCTGCAAGTTCTGGTGCAACACAAACTTTCTTAGGAAAATGGAAAATTGAATAGAATATGAAATTGAACTATTTTTAGTCTAGTATGCTTTACAGTGCTTACTGATAGTTATTAACTTGTTTATCCACTGTCATTGAACAAACAAGGAAATTTTAGCGATATTAAAAACAGGTCTAGTAATGCTTTGATTGAAGTGGAACCTAAAATACCAGTAAAAATTACCATTGGAGTCTTTTGAAGATTGGACTTAATAGAAGAATACTTAAAGACTAGAGAAAATGAACAATTATTGGTAGGTTTCTACTACTTTTGTATGATGTTGTCGCAACTATAATATTTTTTAGTGTTCATACCTTGCTACTCTTGATAAAACAAGCCTAGTATCTTCAACCAATTCGATATGTGCGACATTGCTTGTCCTATAAATTAGGCAAGAATTTAGTTTCCTAGGAACGAGGCATAACAAAAGGCTTTTATGAATTATGGTCTTAAAAAAGTAATTGTTGGTAAGTGTTAGAGAACTTCCAAAGCTTGTACTGTCTATATAGTGATGTATACTTTAAATTTGCAGCTGCGTGAAAGCATCTATTCCATCTGCTGTGGAGCGCAATATTGAGGATCAAATAAAAACTGGCTAAAACGGTCACCAAAAAACTACGCACTGGAAGTGGTGAAACTACAAAAACAAATTGAGGATGGAGTACAAAGTGTCTGTGGGAAGAAGGCAGTTTTATCGAAGGATTAGGAGACGTAAAGTTAAGTTACTAAGTAGTTTAAATGAAAGTACTTCTAGTTTTAAAGATACACCGTCAATTAGTTCAAATGAAAATAGTTCTCATTTTTGTAATGATAGTTCCAGTAAGAATTGTAATCCTTCTGTACAGCTTTGTACAAATTTTTGTGACAGAAAGATTGTAGATGGCAGTAACCAGTTTTAGTAAGCAGCCAGATCAAACTAATGAACTTAAAACTTTTGATACTAAAAATTCTCCTTACTGTTACGCTGACGCCTGCGCAAACAGAGTTATTGCAGTCCCTCTGCAGATAGTGATGGCAGAAACAGTAATGCCTGCGTCTGTGTCCCATGATTAAATACTCCTGCTGTATGTAGATATAACAATATAATTAACGAAACTGTTATTGTACAATACGAAGAAAATAAAATATTCTACCAGATGCTTTGTAGTTGCTTCTTTTTAACCCATAGCAATCATCAAATATATTATTATGCATATTGCCGCAAACTCTCTGTTAGCTAACATTTGAACAGTTTACAACATGTATTATTGGTAAAAAGCGTTGTTGTTAATTTATTTTATACTGATTTGTTAATTGACGTCCTTTATAATTCTTTTGCCTAGGCCTAACTTGAGCTAAGAAACTTGATCAGGTTAATTTATTATGTTAATGTTAATGCAAACGTTAATTTTTGCCACGAAAGTTATTCGTCTGTGATAGATTACTACCAAAGATGGTCAAGCCGTACGGAATGACTCACGCAGCAAACAAATAGGAATACGTTGTCTTTGTTTTCAAGTAAAACTCAGTAACGTATTTCATTTATATTCGCCAGCTGCGTTTGAGTCAAATCGCACAGCTTGACCAGCTTTGATTATTACTAAAGAATGGGACATTTTGTCCTATTGCAGACGTTTCAATTGCGTCAAATATAGACGTTTCATCTACGCTACCAATAGACGTCTCATATTCGTTGCAAAGGGACGTTCCATTTTCGTTAAAAATAAACGAGTTTTTCTCGTTTTCAATACACGTATTAAAAATGTGACATTCCAACGTGCTGTCAACGTATAAATTACGTGATTTTTTTACGTCTTTCGGTTGCAAATTTACCAATATTTCACGTGTTTAAGACGTGATTCTGTTTGCTGGGTACTGATTTTTTACCTACATTTTTAAATATCTCCAGGAAAGGGGTAATAATAGCCGTCGTAAAGAAGAATGGTTCGTAATGAGTCGTTTTTATAAAACATTATATTAATATTGATTGTTTTAGAGAATTATTTCGACTTAAAAATGGTCCTGCAAATGATAGCCCATTATCAACATTTTCATCCAGAGACTTGCAGTACTGAAACTGTAATCAGTGTAAGACCATCAAGTGAGTCGGTCTGCTCCAGTTTTTTCATCTACCTACCCCACCTAGTCGCAAGAGACCCAAAACCGGGCATTAGTTTTATAAAAATTGATTTGTCAATTTCTCGTTAATGTTAAATTAATAATGGACATTAGTTAATTTAGAATAATTTATTATCAAATTAATAAAGAAATTTAATTAATTTCACAGCAATTTATTACAAAATTAATAAATAACATTAATTAACTTTACAATAATGTAATGTGATATTAATAAGGAAAATGTGTTAATTTTACAATAATTTATTATATTTATTCGGAAATAATTTTAAGTTAACAAAACAAGTTTCATAATTTTACAAAAAATGTTGATAGGGTATACTAATACAAATTTTAAATTTTACAACGTTTTGGTTATGAACTATAATTTTAAAAGTAAATTTTACTAATTTATTTAATAAGTATAACAAATACATTATTGTTATATTTAACTATAGACGCAGTGTAGATTTTATAAAATATAAGAGTGGACCTGTGGGAACTAAAAGTTGGAGTTGTATTAACATTACTTTTTTTTACTGTGTACGACAGCGCCCAGATCGACGTTACTTTCGAAAACTTTACAAACAATTTAGACAACACGATGCGTTATTTTTTTGTAAATAACCATTATGACGATATATTTAGAAGATATGTATGAACTAGTACACTAGTACCACAAAAATTTAGGTAGTTTTTCTTGGTATAAATCACTTTTTTGGATAATTTTCCATGTTCAATGAGGGTAAATGTACAAAATGTTTTACGGGGAATAGAAAATTTTCTGTTTCTTAGAAAAAAATGTTTAACATTGCGATATTACTAACAAGGGAACACCGGCAGATATCAAATTCCGATTTCCATGAAACTTTACAGACAGAAAGAGTACACAGAAATACTTCTAACACTGGGTCCCCGCAAAAAGTTTTGGTGCAAGGTAAGTTTGTCCCCTTAAAATTAATTGTGTGTTCTTATACTAGTAATCAGGGATTGATAAAGTCACCGTTTTACTTATAATACGAAAAAGAAGTTCAAGTATCTTAATTTTCTGTATACAGTGAGTGGTAAAATTATGGAACAAGTACAGTGAAAAAATATTAAACATGAATTTCAATTTATGCCGGCAGATATTTGGACGATTAATTTTTCTCGATTGTTACTAATGACGTCATCGACATTTTTTAAGTAGTAAACTAAAATACATGATTGGTTTAAAAGTCCCAACAAAAATTGCAATAGTTTTGGAATCGATACCAAATAAGTTCACCCTAGCAAGTAAATTAACAAGTTTAACAAAAATTATAATAATTTTTTTACTTTCTTAGGAAACTGGATCTTCTACGTCGTCAGCTTTAAATGAGGAAACGTGAAGTATAGGACAAGTGTCCGATTAAGGCTGGGAT
Organism: Protaetia brevitarsis; assembly: GCA_004143645.1. NCBI lineage: Eukaryota > Metazoa > Arthropoda > Insecta > Coleoptera > Scarabaeidae > Protaetia > Protaetia brevitarsis. Next base: position 968,411 of record RXPK01000262.1, on the reverse strand, counting down.
ATCATATAAAAAATCTCATAACAAGCTATTTTCGCATAAATTAAAATCTCTGGGATAATAGATGGCCCCCTATGTACGATTTCATAGTAAAATTAATTATTTTACAATTTGTGCAGCATTGAACTTTGAATTGCCTAACTATAAGTTCACGATAATCGATATAATTTTATATTTTCATTAATTTGCAACATGTATTGCTGTTTGCCTACGCTGAGGTATCTAAAATCCACACAAAATCTAAACGAGAAATGCGTATCTTAGGAACATAAAACACGCCCCTCTCCTAATATAAATCCGAATACCTCTTTTGAAGATACGAGTTTTTCTTTTCCAACAACGATAGGTGGAATATACAGTGTGTAACAAAATCAGATTTTTTTATCAATTTATCAAAAACCGTTAATAAATAACTAAATAAAAAACAATTATGCAAGGTTGTTTTATATTATTACTCGTATAACCATGTTGTGAATTTTTTCGTGACTTCTTTTGTTGAGTTTTTATAGAAACAATCAATTTTTTGAATGAGACCCCTGGGGCCTTATTCTCGAATCTGAGGAAGTGGAAATTCCGAGAGAATTGTCAAAAAATTCCTACGATTGCAATAGTTGGTATTCTCGAGTTCAATTTCGCACGTTTTCGTAAAGAAAAGCACTCCCCGGTATTTTCTCCTACAAAATAAACAAGGGAGAAATTGAATCGGTTTCGCTTGGTCTCACATCGGTGGTTTCCGTGTTTGTTGTTATATTCGTGAATTATCTAACCTAACCTAAGCGATCCTAATAAAAGTAAAAGTAATAGATAATATAACTTTATTAACTATAATATTTTGGTTGTATAATAACAACAACTTAGAGATTACAACTAAAGCTGGTTGAAATATATCTTATAAAATCTCCCTAATTTATATATCATGCATTGTGATGGATGCTGGAGGAATATTGTTGCCCGAGGAAATATCTAAAAATAAGATCAAGCTGAAGGACTTTCTGAAGCACCAACAAGATAGTTTCTGCTCAGAGTAAATGCATTTGAGCAGTATTAAACAATAATTTGTTTGAATGATAATAAAGCTTTAGTCAGAAATATAATTTAATGATTGTAAGCTTACGCGCGCGAATCCGAACTATTTATTTGGCATGTTTTGCTAGTACTCTATTAGTCGTTGCTTTTGTGTATACCTGTAATATGAACATGTCTAGATTTTTTCTCTACCATGATTTTTATTTTAAAAAATGCGTTAAAATAATATATCGATTAACGTAAAGAAATCGATCACTATATTTTGAATAAAATGTAAAAGCCAGCCTGAAGTTACTAAAAATAATTGTGGGAAATACCATGCGCTACAAATAATACGGTCATGCTTACGTCGCATATCGAAATGTACGTCAGATAGGAGCATTAAATGGCGGCACATATATAATTATTATTATATTAAAATCGATTTCGACCGTCGCAGGTTTGCTTAATGCGAAGGTAAGTTTAAAAATTCCGGACGGCGGTTACGGAACATATTTTAAAAACGTTAAGGTGTTCTTCACAATTCATTTTCTAGAACAAACCACGAAAATACTTTGTAAACACACACGAAATCCGGTACAATCGTAGAAATAAACACGAGCGCTACTAGATGGCGACAAGATTAGATAAAGTAAATTTCAACTTAAACGGACTTTTTTAAAGCAAAGCTGTATTATATTACATTAATTGGTGGTTGTGAATAATTTGGATTTTAACATTTTGCTATTGTACCATACTATATCTTATTGTTTCGATAGCGCTCCTTAATCTCGGTCATCTTGACCGGACTTGACGAATTGAGATTCAAAACGAGCATACCGTATTATTGTTACCGTGGGAAATACAATTATTTTTAGTAACTTCAACATAAAGATATTAAATAACTATTGATGTAATACAAAATTGTAGGTAAATTTCATGATTCAACGTTGAAGTTAATGAAATAATTGTGGGAAATTTAAATTTGGTTGCCTTGGTGGCAATTAGTAGTAGTAGTAATGTTTATTTAATGCAATAAATAAAATTAGAACGGAAGAAGGAAGAGATAAGAGATAACAGGTATATATTAAATCGGTACCTGTTCTATATTCATATCTGTTACCAAATAACTGTTACAAGTATTTGTACTATCTCGATTTGGTTGTCAGTTATATTTCATATTGTTTATGTCACATTTCTTGTACGTTCTCGCCTATTTTTTACTAAAATTAATATGATGTCTTGTTCGTTGCTGTTTCTTCTTGTTATTTTGGATATATTAAAAACCTATTCTTTATTACCTGCATTTTAATTCAATAAGGTAAGACTATAATGCATTATGTATCAATACTATACATGCATTTACTTTCAGTTTTAGTTAAAAAAAAATTGTGTTTACTTGTGAGGAAGACGCATTTATTTTAATGACCCAGCATCACAGTGGAACCCAAAATCCAGACGGATCTTGAGAATACAATTTGAAATCTTGTATTTAACAATTTACGCAGCAGTGTCCTGAGAGAGATTTTAATCATTATAATTTTGTGGACCATAAAAACAATATTATTGGACGATTTAAAAAAAAATGTATTTGTAGGGAGAAATCTCCTGAAAAACCAACAGAAGCTAATGTAAGCAACAATAGATAATATTGAGCTCTGCATGACAGTTGGTCCAAGAATTTTACGATAACAGGATCATTAGTCAAGGCCTTTGGCCACCCAGGTCCTCCAATGTCCTTTATGTATTTGGTTGAATTAAAAATAATATTTTTAAGAACAGACTTCATAATCTGGAAGAGCTTCAAGATGCAATAGGAACGAAGTTCAACAAATTATGGTAGAAGAATTATTATTATAATTCGACAATATGACGAGTAGAATTAACGTCTGCTTAACAAATCATGGACAACATTTTCAACATCTCATGTGATTTATTATAATGAAAAATTGTTCTAATTTAACTGATACATATTACAAATTTTTAATATAATGAAATTATCGGATTTAATATTAATTGTATTATTATTTAATCTTTATTAACCCCTTAAAAAAATGAACACTTATTGAGTTTTGACTTTCAAAATTATAAGGAATTGTGTCATTACGAGTGCCGACCTGTATATTTGGTTGTCTATAGTTCTCATCTTATTCATTTACGAATACTAGTATTTACTATCTATTAGCAACAAAAAAAAAAGATCTGGAAGATGCTTTTACAAGTTATTTATATTTCAAGTGATATTGAGGTATTTAAAAAATATAATATCATTAAAAAATACTTAAATATAATGCTGCCATCTATTCACAAGTGTACACACTTTTATTGCCGGACATTTTCGTGACGTCACATCATGGCGGTCATTATTTATCGTTTTACATATTAATGTTCATTTCAGTAAGTTGAGCATATTTCACGATTTCCTTTTCATGAAAATAACATACAAAACATGCCGCATTGAGTGATTTGCTCAGCTTTGTTTTTTGAAGATTTCTCGTTTATTAATGATAATTATTGATACAAAATCTATCACAGGGGGAACAACAAAACAAGTAATGTTTTCAGTTTTTGAATTCTTTTAATTTTGTTATCGTTTGGGAAATGAACATTAAAATCAAAAGTTATCATTCAATGTAGGAATCTGTAGAGTGATATCCCAGCCTTAACGTGAAATCAAAAGGCCAGAATCGATGGTGTCCATCAGAAATAGAAATAAAGAGTGGTTTTATATTACATATAAAGGTATAACATTCAGAATGTTAATTTTATAGATCAGCGGTTCTAAACCTGTGGTCCGCGGACCCCCAGGGGTCCGCCACTCCCTTTTAGGGGTCCGTGAAAAAAAAAAAAACAATCGTTTTTCGTGATCAATATACACATAGTCAGGTAAAGTACATTTACGAAACATTATACAACAAACAAAAACAATAAAACCTATTCTGTTAGAATATTATGCCATGATATAGGTATTAGGCAATGAACACCCGGGAGTGAGCGTTAGCTAAAGTAAATAACAGAGAAAAAGGGCAAATATGGGTCCGTTTGCTAGAACAGGAAATGAGTACACGCATTATTCAACTGTGCCAGTGCTAACAAAGTTTCTTGCTGGCTGTATCTTTATTTTACACATGGGTATGAAATCTTCGATGATATTCTTCTCCGACACATTAGATTTCTTATCGTTAGCTACATGAACATTTCTTTCGAAAAATAATATCTTTTACAGTATGTAACAAACACACGACAACGTTTACATTTTTTAGAATCTGCGCATGCGCAATCGTCGGTAGAATTTTAATTTTCTTGGTTACCTCGAAATTTTGTTTACACGCAATTATTAGGGGCGGAGCCATCTATCTACCATTATTATTTGTTATAGTTACACATAACGGTGAATAAGTATCCATTTCCTTTTTAATTTTACCTATTTAAACATCTATTTCGTTTGATAGTGTGAGAATCGTGTGCAATATTTTTAAATCCTTAACATGGATCGCTGGCTAAATTTAAAACTCAAAAATACTGAAAGTAATAGTGTCGTTACATCTTGCTCAAAAGTTTATTGGTAAAAGAATACCTTTCTATCGGTTTCACCTACACAGGTTCGGAAGACAAGCAAATGCCTCAGTGTGTGTTATGTTATGAAATTTTGTCGAATGAGGCAATGAAGCCGTCGAAGCTTCGAAGACATCTTGAGACTAAACATAAAGATCATGTTACAAAGAGCATCGATTTTTTCAAAAGTAAGGAACGTGAACTACAAGTAAAAAATTGTAAAAATGACTGCAGGCATTTGTAGCAACGAAAATGCTGTGAGAGCTTCATTTGAAGTTTCTCAACTAATAGCGAAAACTGGGAAACCGCACACAATAGCTGAAGAACTTATATTGCCTGCTGCAAAAATAATGGTTTCTGCATTGGTCGGTGAAAAAGCTGCCAGGGATTTGTCTTTAATACTATTGTCAAATGCTACAGTAAAGAAGCGAATTCACAGCTTGTCAACTAATGTGAAAGAACAGTTGTTAGAGAAAGTTCGTACGTCGCCTTATTATGCCCTACAACTAGACGAAAGTACAGATATAACAAATAAAGCAATCTTGATGTGTTACATTAGGTATGAAAATGCGAAAAATATTGTCGATGATTTGCTCTTCATCTCCACATTAGTGCACACACTGAGAAAAATGAGTTAAATAAGGCCTTTGCTTAAAGTGCACTGGGTTCTCCTAATGAAATTTTTATTAACAGTAGCTAAGAGTGTATATCATAATAAGTTGCCGATTAAGCATTAGTAAGATGATAATGCTAAACACTTGTTTCTTGTCATAATTGCGGGCTTATTGCTATTAATGACTTGAATTTGTAAGGGCTAGCATCTTGTGTTTATTTATTAGCTATAAATAAGTTCTTTATTAGTCCTAAGTAAAAAGCTGTTTTAAAACCAAGCGCGCGTTCCGTAAATAAAATGTTTATTGTTCCTTCAGTTGCGGCTTGTTTTAAAGTAGTGACTGTAATTACCGCTCTAAAGGAAGCGGGCACGCGGACGCCATTCTTATTTGTGACTTGCTGGGCGATGCGTTGTGCTACGTAGTCCGTATTGCAATTAGGAAATAATGGTGTTTAAATATCACTCAGAGTTATTAGAGTGGGCTTGGCAGATTATATTGCTGCATTTGAAGGTAAGTAATATATATTTAAGTACTTGATAAATAGCTTATGAGTTTGTAAATGCATGAGGGCTACTTAGGGTAAATTTAAGAATACTGTTGCAGTGCGATTTTCACGATTTTTGTTTTATAGATGGGTACTACATTATAGTATAATAAAACCAAAAAACGAAAACAAAAGTTTGTGGAACGTTTAGCGACCGAATTACATATTATTAAACATTTTTACACATACAACATTATCCATAGAAATAATAACATGTTTATTATTTTATATTAGATGAATCGTATGTGAACTTCATTTGGCGAGAATAGGTCAAAATTTAAATGTCGATAAGAGTAAAAGAGAGTATTAAAATATCGAATAATATGTGCAATTAAGAAGTCATTAAAGAAAGTTATATTTTTGAGGTTATGGCCTACGCCACACAGGCATGTTACCTTTCTTGAATTAATATTCGAGAATTAAATATTTATACTAATGACATTGCGCGGGTATTTTAACAGATAGACTTACTTCACTCTTATCGAAATCTGAAAATTTTGACCTATTCACACCAGATCGGAAGTAGTAATTTGCAATATGACGGCTGACAATGAATATCACGAAGTTCACAAACTTTTTGTCTAAATAAAATTTAAGCAACAATTTTCGTGAAGTACCAATAATAAAAAGAAGTACGTATTTGTTCGCACTATCTTAGTATGCATAATAATAGTTCTATGTAAGAGTGTCTTTCTATCGAGACTCATTTTGTTTATATAGTTTCATGTTGTTCTTTTCAATATTAATAAAAGATCTATATACACTAACGCATTTTTATATTTATTACTCATTCTTCTTCTCTACGGGTTTCACATCAGCCAATGTTTAATAACTTGATGAACCTTGAGCTCTTCTGCTGTAGATTATAGCAAAAGAGACACCACATGAAGTTTTATTGCTTTTAATAAATTTACTTTTAAGCCGGGTTTTCCTAGGAGCAGGTTTTAGCCGTCGCGGTACAACGTAAATCGCCAGTGCAATACGCCATCCACTCAAACCAAATAAAATAGTCTGGGCTTTCTAGGAAAACGACGCCAACTATTTTGTTTGACCTGAGTGGACGGCGTATTGCGCTGGGCGTTTTACGTTGTACGCGACGCATAAAACCTGCTCTTAAGCAAAACCCCGGCTTCATATATCAAGTAAACAGTTTACTTACGTTGAGTAAACGGCTCACTATTCCGAGTAAGCAGTCCAGTTACATCAAGTAAGCAACTCACTTATACCCAGGAAGCAGTCCACTTGCGCCAAGTAGCCGGTTCACTTGTACCCAATAAGCAGCTCACTTACGCCAATTAAGCGGCTCACTTAAGTCAAGTGGGCAGTTTACTTAATACTGTAAGATATTATACTTGTTAGCAATGAAAAGAAAGTCAGCGGCTAAAACATCATTCTCAGTAAGTTCGTTATTTATTATGACTATATTTTTATTCGCTATTAAAGAAATGTAATTTACTACAAGCAAGTTGTTTGGTAGAGGCAGCAAATTTTCTAACTTACATTAACTAGAAATTTTATATTGTTTCTTAACAAACTGGTAGCTTATAGCAGGTAAGATCATTTTTAAGAAAACTCATTTGCTTGTTCTAGGGGTATAACTGACTTGGCGCCTATTTAAGCCAGATATTTACTTGTCGTTAGCGAATTTTTACTTCTCAATAGTATGTATTTCTCTCAGTGCACTACAGGAGAAGAGATATTTAGTAGCATAAACGACTTTTTAACATCTCATAATGTTGACTGGTTGAAATGCATTGGAATTAGCACTGATAGGGCGCGAGCTATGTCAGGAAAGATTACAGGACTTATAGCACGAATTAAAGAAGTTTCACCATCGGTGGCTTGGACTCATTGCTGCCTGCATAGAGAGGCCTTAGTTACTAATAAAATCCCAGAGAAACTACAATTGACCTTAAACGAATCAGTAAAAATTGTCAATTTTATAAAAAGCAAAGCATTAAATTCAAGGCTTTTTGAACAACTTTGCAAAGGAATGACAGTGAGGTACTATCATCTCTTGTTGCATTCTGACGTTCGTTGGTTATCACGAGGTAAAGTGTTATCTCGCTTATGGGAATGAACGAGCGAAGTGAGGCTATTTCTCATCGATAACACAGTTTACCCTTAGTAATCCATGTGTGATTTTTCAATGGCTAAAAGTAACGGTATTTATCAGATATTTTCACCCCACTTAAATGTGCTTAATTTAAATCTTCAAGAACAGCAAGGTACACTGACAATTTTCCAAGTGAATGACAAGATCGAAGCAATAATTAAGAAGCTGGCTTCGTGGCATCATCGACTCTCCAATAAAAACTATGATTTTCAAACTTAAAGAACTTTCTTGAATCTATTGACGAAGAGTTGTATAGAGAGGACATGTTAGTTATTGCACAGCATCTAAATGATTTGCAACACAATTTTCGTGAATATTTTACAGTTCCTGATTCAAGTAATGAGTGGATTAGGGATCCGTTTTCAGTGAACATCTACGAGCTACAAGGACTAACAGCAATAGAAGAAGAAAAACTCATTGAAATATCGACCAATGGCGCTTTAAAATTAGAGTATATGAAAATGCTGCTTCCAAATTTTTGGCTGCAGTTAAAAAACGATTATCCAGAGTTATCTATGAAAGCTCTAAAAGTTCTAGTGCCTTTTGCGACTACCTACTTATGCGAAAAAACCTTCTCTGCTCATATTTACCTCAAAAATAAATATAGGAACCGTTTAACAAATGTAGAATCAGAATTGAGATTACAAGTTTCCAACATTAAACCTGATATAGCAAGACTTGTTAGCGAAATACAGCACCAAGCATCTCATTAATTTATTATATGTAATACTAAAACAAAGATGGTCAGTCAGCGTTACTGTTTATTTATGATTTCAATTAAAACCTCTGTTATAATTTTTTATTATCTACTTATTTAAAATACCTTTAATATGTCAAGTGAAAAATCTTAATAGGGGTCGTAAGAAAAAATAAGTATTCAAGAGGGGTCCGCATAAAAAATGGTTCTTAAGAACCGATGTTTATCGATTTATTGTATCCTTTCCGTGGTACCTTGCAGGATATTGGTGACTTAGTAGAATCGCCTAAAAACAACGGAAGGACGTTTATGAAATATATAAGTACAATTCGGCCCAAATTATTGTATAAGTGTGCAACTTTAAGATTTCCTTGTAATTTTACAATTCAACTTTACCATCGGGCACGGCACACATTTTACATTAATGGCAACTTCGCGAAGAGGAACAAGTCTTACGAATGCATTTCGAATTGTTACGGAAAATTTTCTCAAAATATTAATTCCTTCTGAAAAGATATTAAAGTTCACTCAAATGGCTCTGTTCCAATTAAGTCAACTACTTTTTTTTGTCAATCAACAATAGCCGAAGCAGAATTTGCTGCAATAATTGATACCATAAAAAAGCATGTAATACATGTTAAATAATAGTTTAGTTCCACGAAACTTTGTATTTTATGTCATTAATACCAAGAAAAATATTATATGCGAAAACATTCTTGATAACATAAAAGCTATGTGGCTATTACTTAGTGAAATGTTGGATAAGAACGTTTACAAAGACTTTGTGGATCTCTCAAACAGGTTTGATAAGATATTTGAAAATTTTTATTTTGAATTCAAATGTTCAAATTCTTACGTAAATGCTAAACCAAGAAATTGTATTATTGGGCAAGAAATGATTCAAGACTTGCGGCCAGATTGTCACTATTGAACTAAGACCTTCAGAAGGAACGTGACGTTTTAATATATTACGAACTACAAATTTTAATAGACATAGACATACATTTGAGCTAGAACAAGCTAATGAAATTCAGGCTATTTCCTATATACACTATACAAGAACGACCACCATCTTGCTTTATGGTAAAAGCCAACATGAATACTTTTTATATAACATATGTAAGTAGCAGATATGCCTTTTTTTAATTTTTGTAAATATGTACATTTCTTAAAATAAAATATGTTTAATAACAATAATTTTTTTTTAATAAACATTCCTTCAAAAGGTTTCCAATATTATATAATAAACCTATATACGTGTCATAAACTTACATTGCACGTGTAAACCTCTACTTCAATTGTTAACTTACATATTTATAGACAGGACATACCTACTATCATCTTTATATATTCTATCGTATTATCTATTATGATCCTTAGCTGGCGACTGCGGAGGTTGCCCACGCAACCAGTACGCTGCGTAGGTGCCGCAGGATTTCGGACTTGTTCTATGATCGCTCTCCACGCTTTTCGGTCCATGGCGGTGGGTCATAGCTAGATTGAGGTCGAGACGGCCGGTTCTTCAAGTCGTCTTCCACTTGTTTGTCCACGTTTTCTTTGGCGCGGTGCGTTGACTTTCCCACTGGACGGGTCGCTGTTTCCGAGAAGTCTATTGTGGTATGCGGTTTGCGCCCATTCTGCAAGAACGTGGCAAACACCTGCAATCGTCGTTGCAGGATCACTTCACCGATGGCTGGTCTGTTGACAGATTGTCGAATGGTTTCGTTGTAATGCGATCGCGCAATGAATTCCCAGGATCGTCGCAGACATCGCATTGGAATACCTCGATTTGTCCAAAATCCAGTTTAAGCAGGGTCATGTTTCTGATCCATAGAGGAGAATTGGCAAAAATCAGCGTTCCGCAAAGAGGCGAATTTTGGTTTTCATGGAGATGTTAATCGTCTCCACAGGCCCATTTGAGAGAGGCAACGCCGCGCTGCCTGTCCAATCTGCTGTGGATCTCGCTGAAGAAGCCACTTTCTCTACTGAACCGTGACCCAGGCAATTTGACTCCTGCAATTGTTCGATCTGACAACGTCGAGGTGAACGGTGGCCTGCGACCATCCGTGTCACACATTGTCTTGTCCAGTGATTTTCAGCCGACATTGAGCAATGGAGCAATTAATAAAGAGTGTCGTTGCGGCGGCGTCGTTGTCTGTGAAAAGGCCTATGTCGGCGAACATGAGGTCGGTCACTGAGTAAAATCGTGTCGAACTGTACTCCACGTCCTGTCCTCGAATGCTTTTCTCATAATGGCGTCGACTAGGATGTGAAAGAGTGAGTGGAGAGGCACGTCGCCTTGTCGGACTCCAGTCTGGATAGTAAAACTTCAAGATAGATCGGTTCGGATTCGCACTCTTGCTGTTGAACCGTTGTATGCTGTTNAAATGTATTTACCAGCATCTTTATTGCCAATTTATGCATTGATGTTTTTGCTGTTGTTGTTTGGTTTTTGTCATTGATTTATTGACAAATTTGCTTCTAAGTCCAAGAGGAGTTTGGTGGCGTCATAGTCTCTATATATTTTTTTTGCATTTTGAGGCCAATTGTTACTATTGAATACTACTGTTTTTAAGGAGTACGATTGTTTGTCATCTAGTTGTTGTTAGTTCTTCCTCGCAATCTGTGAATATAACTATGGCATCTATCTTATATATAATAAGCAGCAAGAAGTTCCATTGAAATTTATACTACTTTTATTACTATGGTTTAAACAGTTTTCTTTCAACTACTTATTTGCGGCTTCTAGGGCTGTATCATTTTTTTATGAAGCCTGTAAACATATATAGACTCTCTGTTGCTGGTGTTAAATTTCTATTTATTGCGTTGGTGGGACTTTATTAATTCGTATGATGAGAATAGAATTGCTTCTCCGAGAGAGTTTTTAGTAGTTAGTATTAATTTTGTCTTACTTTATCATTACGTCTATTTCATTTTTGCATTGGCTGTATGAATTGTTGTATTCAGTTGTATTCTTTTTACTAACATGATATTTTCTTTAGCTTCGTCTTTTTGATTTTAGTAGCTTTAAAACCACAAAATGTGACAATCGTTATTAATTACTTGAAATATTTTATCGCTGTTGTTGAGTAACAGCCTTACGTCAGAATGATTAGGTACCACATGTTTTGTTAAGTCTGAGTTGTTTAAATGGTCTTTTGTAGCTTTCCGTATAACATTGTGAGCATATAATTTGAGAATGGTAACCCTAAAACTTTAACCCTTTCTATTTAAAGGACCTAGCCGCTGTGCAATGTTTGTATCGCTAATAATTGCGCTATGCAAGATTCATTTCCAAATGTTAATTATTTCATCATTTCTACTTCATTATAATTTTTCCCTTTAATAATTGCTGATCTTTTTAAAGAAACTTCGTATCCTTTTTTATCAATTTGTCAAAACCAATAAGTGAAATTAGATAAGCAGATATTAAAACGTTAGCGCCCTTGTAAGTATGTGTGCTTCGCAGCACTCTGCACCACAAGTGCATCGCATGTAGCATTCCTTCAAGCTGGCTGCAACTTGCCTCGCAGTTCATGGCAATGCTTAGGAAATAAAACAGCCGGCCTAAGTGACAAATAAAAGTGTTGGCTCGGTTCAGCTGTAATATTGCTGGAAAATAATCTTAAACATAAACACTGCGTTTTTATCATAATTACCTTGCTGTGCATTTTGTATGTTGCTAAAATGGTAATAAACGCAGAATTGTAAATTTAATTTCTCGTCAAAAAGAAAAAGAAAAGTAATTATATAAAAAAATAAGATGTTACTTTTTCAAAAAAAAACTGAAGACCATTTATAACATGGAAAAGGATTTTATCATGTGCAGTTATGGACGAAGTTAAGCGAAGAATAAAAAATTTATTACACTGACCATTAATGTGAAATGTGGCCTTGGAGGTGCTATGATTTCATACTCTCCACATATTGTGTAGCAAATACGAATATAAGGCGATTTGTATCTACTTTTCATGAATCTCTCTGTTGAGTGGTTTTTTACTTTGGAGTTATATGAAGTAATTCTTTGCAATCTCTCTCTAAATGGTATACTGAATTTTACCAGTTACACGTTTGTACACATATAATGCATTCAACAATTCTATAGCTAATTTGCGATACATTGATACTAGTCTTAGAACAAGAATAGGCTTACATTTGATCTGAAGATCAATAAAATTTTTTTTGATTACATCTTTAATAATTTTTGCTTTCAATTTAATTTTGGATTTTCGGTAATTCTACTGTTGTATAATCTGTAGTTACCATCAATACTTCACGTTTCTCCCAATTCAAGTAACTCAGAGTTGCCACCTTAGCATAACAATTTTTAAATGTTTGCTATACATCACTTTGTTTCCGTACGATTTTTTCTCAGGTCCACAAGGTGAATTTGCTGTTCAACAGTTTGGGCAAATTCTATGGTTAGTAATTATCCACAATATTTCCTCGCCCTCTGGCCAATAATTTTTTGCGAGACCTAAGAGAAGTTAGTTAGAGCGAATCTTATGCACATGAAAGTTGCGTGATTCCGCATCTAATGGCTTTGCGGGTATATTCAAAAAGCGGTATATTTAATCGGTTTTATGTAATTCAAGAAAAGTAGGGTAATGCACAAAATAATATAAATTCACTTAGATACATAATGTTCTAGAACAGCGTTTCTCAACCTTTTTTTCTTTGTGAACCCCTTTAACCCGGCAAAAATTGGCGAACCCCTGCATAGTATTATGATGGTGTAGGTGAGACAAAAGATATTTACGAATAAAAACTCATTCGAGCTATTATTTTCATACTTCTTGAATGAGAAAAATCTTACTGGATATTTGAAGCCTGTTGATGAACAAGGTATTCAAGGTGTCGATGTCCGAAGCTTGTCTTAGGTAGGTTGCTTACTATTCCTGTTTATTTTTAGGTAAGTGTATGTTGAAATGCTTTCTCAACATATAGTTGTAACAAAAGTAATAAAAACCTTAACGGGTTTAGAGGCGTCACAAGAAAAATCTATAAGTTTTCTTTTTCCATTAAAGTTAGAGATGTATATGAACTTATATTCCCTTGGAAAGGATTACGTATCAGTTGTCGATTGAGATAATTCAGATCTATAGGAAAATAATCATTAAAAATTAATTGGAGCTGTTTGAGATGCTCGACAATATCCCTTTTTATATTTTCATTCAGTTGGATTTCATTTATGATAAGATGTTTGTTGAGAGACTCAAACATGCGTATCTATTCACCTCCAAACATTGAATCAAAAGTTGAATTCTTGAGAATGCTTCTATTTTATCACTCACATTTGAAATGTTAACACTAGAGCCTTCTAAAGACAGATTTAAATCATTTAGTTTAGAAAAAAAAAATGTCAGCTAAGTATGCGAGTTTCTGCAGCCATAGAATATCGGATGTACAAGAAGATAAATGAAATGGATGGTTAAGGAAAAATGCTTGCACTTCAGACTTTAATTCAAGTAAACGAGTCAAAACTTTCCCTCGAGAAAGCCACCTAACTTCTGTATGAAGCAGCAACGAAGTATGACAGCTTCCAAAGTCCTCACAGAGTAGTTGAAATAGACGCGAGTTTGTAGCACGAGATTTAATAAAATTTACAATGTTTACAGCGTCAGTTAAAACACTACTTAATTCTACAGGAATACTTTTACAGGCTGGTGGCTTGCCTATGAATGCAGCAATGGTCCATTCAATATTCTTGTTGATCGTTCTAACCGTGCTATAAGTCCAGAAATTTCCCAGTCATTGATTTTGCGCCATCTGTGCACACTCTCAAGCAAAAAACCAGCTTATCTCATTTTTTCTTCAAAATAGCTATTTATCATATCAAAAATGCTTCTCCTGTCGTAGTAGTTTTCAGAGTCTTGCAATAATACTGTCTTCTTTAATGGAATTTCAAAAAATTCTAATATAGACCACAAATAAGCAGCATGTGCAACATCGGTCGACTTGTCAAGTTGGATTGCGAAATGAATCAATTTAATTCTTTCTCAGAAGTTCGATTTCCACATGATTTGCCAAATCATTGATTCTCCGCGATACTTTATTGTTTCATAAAAGAACCAGGCCAATTTTTTTTGCCTCACTTTCTCCAAGCATGCACTCATTAGGTCTTTCGCACACGCGTTCCGATCAAATCTTCTGCCACGGTGTGCTTGTCCAGATCTTGCATATCCTCAACTTACTCGAAATGACATCTCAAGAGCAGTTTTACTATCTGTGTTTTAAGCACAGAAAAAGAAGAACCCTTATTTTTGATATCTGTCCCGAATCATTCGAGAACGTTTTTTTTGTATCGCCACACCGCCATTACGTATTTTTTTGCGAACCCCTTTACCAAGCAGGCGAACCCCTAGGGATTCGCGAACCACTGGTTGGTGGGAACTATTTCTAAGAAGATTATAGCTTTATCTAAATTATTTCCATGTTGAATATTATTACTTAAGTTGTATGTTCACTTATATTTGTGTACTTTATTTAATTTTGATGATGACCTGTGTAATTACCCACAGATGTAATTACATTGTGTCTGTGTTGATTTGATCAGTGAGAAT
Organism: Protaetia brevitarsis; assembly: GCA_004143645.1. Taxonomy (NCBI): domain Eukaryota; kingdom Metazoa; phylum Arthropoda; class Insecta; order Coleoptera; family Scarabaeidae; genus Protaetia; species Protaetia brevitarsis. The sequence goes on along the minus strand of RXPK01000262.1, from coordinate 953,320 downwards.
AAGTAAATATTAAATAAATGTGCAAAAAATAAAACTCCATTAAGTTTCTTTATTAATACCAAATTATTTAAAAGTTGCTATATAAGTACGTGCTACATATGTCTGATGTATAATAACAAAAAGATATTGTAATATGTACCACATGAAAAGAAACCAATAAAAATATAAAATAATTTAAAAATAATACGGAATATGATGTTCTATGATTTAAATTTTACATACCTTTAGCCTTCTAGGTATATGGATTATTAAGATTAAATTACTTCTTTCCATTATTATACTATTAATCCATTTACAATTCCTGGGCAGATTTGCAGTTACAATTTAAATAAATTTATAATTTGTTAAAAATAATTAAGAACAAGCACAGAGTTTTTCTTATCGATATTCGAGTAGTGCAAACATATTGTATTATACATTTTATATAAAGTAGAAATGAAATAGAGCTGGCAATATATCAAGCCTTATTTGTAGTAGTAGTCTCATATCTTTAAACAAGTAAATTGATGCCATTCGCACAATTCATCAGCATGAGGCTTTTTTGCAATTTGGCCACAGTCCTTAACTAGTAATTTATTTTTTTAAATATGAAAACCACATATATCCAGTGGCTAATTTTGTTGTACATTTGTTTCTCGCACTGCAAAAAATTAAGCTTCTCCAATTACACCAGTTCCAATAGGTCTCTTTATCCCCTCCAGTGTTGACCTTGGGTATCTTGATTAATAAAGTCCTTTATACAACTTAATGTTTGATCATAGTCTTGTTCACAGTTTGCGTTGACAGAATGATTACTGGTCAAATTATTAATCAAAAGACCTTTAAAATGGTGTTCAAACATCGTTGGAGTGGGATTGATGATTCGACTTCCTCTCTGACGAATCTGACCGAAGAAATTTTCGAGTGGATCTTGATTTAGAGATCGCTCGGGTAGGAAATTAATTAATTAATGGTTATGAGCCAATTTTTAAGTGAAGGTGGTCTCAGTCTGGTATTACTTTGTCAGCTGTATTTTTGTTTTATGCCAAAACTTTAAATGTGGTGAGTTAGCGATATAGCAACTCGTAATGTTCCCACCCTTGCATATTTCATGAGCCATTTACGCGTGTCAAACAGGTTATTGAAAAAATTTCAATAATTTCACTTTCCCAAAGCAAAAATTAAGTGTTAAACTAAATCTTAAATGAATACACAGCATACATATATATCTCGGTCACTCCGCTTGTTTTCCTCCGAGCGAGGATTACTTGGACGTTTCGATGGCATCTCAGCCACCTTTTTCGACTTCTTTCACTACTCGCTTCGAATTTAGATAGTTTAAATTACCCGCTCTTTATAATATAGTAAAACGCCCTTTATAAGTTCGTAACAATGTTGAAATAAGAAAAAGTTTCAAGTTATCAAGTATGTTACTGTTGCGTATATATGTGTGACAAGTTCTTTTTATAATCGTTTTCAAACAGTTATATATACCAGTCTAACTAAAATATTTTAACCCATCCAACATCGAAGACTAGTTCATATGTTTATGCGTTGCCGTGTAAGTATCCCTGGTTGCCGGCTACCATGTGCTAATTGGTTCAGGTGACGCACCAATATTTCTGGCATATGTTGTTCTGTAGTGCGATGACCGACGACCATTTGGTTTGTAACCAGATGGTACTGGTTTGTGCAGGCACTGGTAAGGTTACGATATATTGAGTTGCAAAGGCACCTTCCAAGCGACAGGTAACATGTACGCGCATCATCTCGTTTATTAGGCATTCTGGCCGTTTTTCAATTTCAAATTGCTTCCTAAGAGTTCTTGGTTTAAATTTCAATATTAGCAATTTCTTCGTTCCGTCGAAATTGATCTTATGCCAGTTATTAATAACGAATGTCGTGCGAGAGAAGAGTTTAAACGCTTTCTTTTATCCGCGATTTTATGTTCTTCTCTGCGTACATTTATCCTCCTGTTAGTTTGTCCAATGTAAGAAGATGAGCACTCACCGCAAGAATTTCATTATACGCCTTGATTTTCTAGAGGAATACTTTCTTTAGGTGATTTTAGTACTTGGCCAATTTTTTTCGGTGATAAAACTGCTTGAATGGCGTGTCTTTTGATATTCTACCAATTACGTCAGTTGTTCCTTACTAAGGAATTATAATTTGCCTACATATTCTGTTCTTTCTCTTGATTTGTTTTTCTTATTTAGGACTCTGTTATGGATTTGTTGTTAAATCTTTGAAATTAAAGCGTTCTGATGTTTTTTAACTTCTAAATTTCTGTGTTCTCATCGTAAGTTTCACTGAATCCGATACTAATGTGTTAATGGCAAGCTTGGAGGCTCACATTTAATGTAATGTAAACGGCTCTTTTAGGTGTATTGTAAACGTTTTGGGCAGATGTGGAAGGCAGTGCTTCAATTTCTTCAAAAACACTATCTGTATAGATAGAGGGTAATGTACAACTGTCTGTTTCACCAGACAATTCAATTTGGATGCCTGAAATGAAACATATAGATTCCAAAACCTGATACAAACATGTATTTACAAATTTTAATTTGGTAATAACAACTTACTTTTTAATTATTCAAAGTGTCTTTCAGATAGATTCGTTGGCTGATCTGTGAACACTATGCAGCCCTCTCAAGAAGGCAAACTTCTACTATCAGCAATTTTTTCAAATATACTAGATATTGCTACTTGTTGAGAATCTTGTTCGATTTCTGTAATTTCAAAGAAAAATATGTATTTACAAAACCCTTTTTCTAATAAAAAACAAATTTAACAATGACAAGAATGTCTCCTTTTCACTACAAAAAATTTTGGTTTATATAATCTACAAGAGATTTGATTTTGTAAGGTCTGTTGGAAATATCTGCATTTTCATTGTTAGAAAAATGCCAGTTGCTCAAAACAAGCTCAAATCGATTACGCGGACATAACAGATTTTACTTCGTTAGAATAAAAACGTATTAAGACCAATAGCATACCCAACTGGCATTTGAACTAATCCAATACAGATCTGCAAACCTAAAAATATTTTCATTTCTTGAACAATGGTGTGTTAAGATTGTAACGTGTCGTTACATGGGAAAATTGACGTCAGTATATTTTTTGATTTAACTATTTATGTTATCATAAAGGTTTAGTTTATTCGTCGATTTTCCCGGATTACGCTCATTTGCCCGCTTTTATTTTCGTTAATTTGATTTCGCCGGCAAACGTCATAGTTTTAATTACTAGATATCCGTCCCCTCCACGTGCCACGTTGTATCTACGCACGCTATTTCCCCAGCGCTCGTGTTGGCTTTACGCACGCTCGAATCCCGCTTGCCTATTTAACCGTGCATCAACCGAATTCGTGGCAGACTCCGTAGCTTTCGCCGATCCCCGAACCTTCCCTGACTGTAATCTGTTGTCGTTCTTAGGAGTGATACGTTTACAGTGCATTACCGTCCCTCGCAGGTTATGATGTGCTGTCGTCCGTAAGGGTGACGCGGTTATAACCATTACCGAATCCGCAAGACTGTAATCTGTTGTCGTTCTTAGGAGTGATACGTTTACAGTGTGTTTCCCGTCCTCGCAGGGTTATGATGTGCTGTCGTCCCTAAGGGTGACGCGGTTATAACCATTACCGAATCCGCAAACTGTAATCTGTGTCGTTCTAGGAGTGATACGTTTACAGTGTGTTTCCCGTTTCGCAAGTTATGATGTGCTGTCGTCCGTAAGGGTACGCGGGTTATAACATTTACCGAATCCGCAAAGACTGTACTCTGTTGTCGTTCTTAGGAGTGATACTTTACAGTCCTTCCGCCCCGCGAATTAATGGTTACGCCGTGAGATCGCCCTTATATATTTTGTCGCACGCTCGTATTTTTGTTAAGCCGCCCACCCTGTATATGTCAATGTGCAGAATTATCGTAGACGAATTCCTCCGTAAATGACCTATATTTCATTCTTAACGTTTAATCCGCTGACGTCAGAATTAAGCGAGAACCCCGGTACATATATTTATATTTCTGCATTTATTTCCCGTGCCTCTCGGCAAATTGACCGAGGCTCCGTGGCCAAACTAATATTTCTCCGTGATTGTTTACTATTTATATATTCATATTCGTTAGTATTATATGTTAATATTGTTTCATGATTATTTGCTTACCTGTGATATACACTTTTACACACTTTTTTTGTCGTGTTGTTTATTGGAGAATAAAACTACGAAAACCAAGCATTTGTTTCACTGAATATATCATATTGTGCGTACTCAAGCCAGAACCCTGGATAATCACTCACGCACTGAAGCACTTTATTTAGGGTTAATTTTAATAATTGTACGACGTATTATACGCGACATAACACAAACATCTTCCGCGCGCAAATTTGCGATCGCACAGCTGACTGCGATCTTCGCCAGCGCCGCTACGTCAGAAGCAAGAATTACAACGACGCTGTTACAGGGGTCATTCATAAAGTTTCATGAGCGAAAAGGTAAGCCGCGCGAAAGATTTAGCTTTTTACGAAAAGCCAAAGATATATCAAAATAGAGAGAACATCACTCATCAGGAAGAACAAAACGTCGTCACAAGATATAGAATAAATATCTTCATCCAACTGATATTGGTGCTGTATCCAAGTGCTACTAATCTTGCTTTGCACTGAACCATTTGGTTTAATTCTATAAATCATTTACTCGCATAAACTGTAGAATCATTCGGAACTTTTTAATATCAACAAGCGACAAGTTCATTTATCTATAATGAATTTAAATTCCTCATCCATTGCTTTCTCCCAGTGAAGTTCATTTGAATTTATGGTATTGGAATCGGTAATCTTCGAAAATAATTTAAATGCAATGGCACCAATGGACTATTTTATGTATTTCGGGTTTTTCATGTCACGTTTTGGCTTTCCTTCGATCCGTTTGTCTTCTTCATCTTCACTTATCTTTTTCTTTGTTCATTCTTTCATTTTCTTTTGAATGCTCCTTTCGTTATCTTTGGTTCTCAAACTCATTATTTTGTAATTTCTTCAATTTTTATAAATTTAAGGTGGCGACTTAACAATGATCTGTTTGCGTCAACTAAATTCATATCCTATAGCATCATATGCCAACTAGAACACCTTCATTGATTTGGGTTGACAGTTTAGATTCCCATTTACTTCCGGTATTCTGACAAAATCCGCGCTTCCCAAAACATTTTTAGATTTGACACATTTGGTTTTTTCCACAAAAAATAGAAATTCGTAAGGAGTTTTCTCTGAATTTATTGTTTGCCAATTAGTCGATTCCTAAGTAAGCTGCAGCTTTTACACATTCAGGCCAGATCTTTCCTTTGCAGTTGCTTCATTTATCTGGTCTAACTGTGTTGAGACATACATTGTACGATTATGTTTCTTGCTTCAGGTCTTTCTTTTCCATTCAGATTTCTGTGCTTCATCGGTCGAATCGGTGTTTTAAATATCGTGTGTACATCGTTGCTCTCTAGGAAGAGGTTAGTCTGAATTTCCATTTACTCCAATCGTTTCCCGCAAATATGGGCAGATTTCACTGCTTATCTTCTTCCGCCATTACTGAACCGTTTTTACTTCTTACGTACATGTGATATATTCTTCAATTCGAACTCGTTAACACAACTATTTCGAACTTACACTCTGCTACCATGTTAAGATTAATACTCAGTTGTGTTTTTTAATATTGGTTTTAAATGAACACATGTTACATATTTAAAATACAACTGTTTCACTTCTAACGTGCTTCTAACTAACTGCACCGTGTCTGTTTACTTATATTATATATGTATCTTGTTCAAGTATGATTCATATAATCGAGCATAAATGATAATATAACTAACGTTACAATGATCCAGGATATCGGTATTAATAGCTGTTATTTATAACGGCATTGCATATTATTTGCACATTGATGCTATGATATGCCTTTTCAGTTTATATACAGCAGATCCTGGGAAAATTTACGTCATCGCGATGGAGCTACAATTGCGACATGTGTGCAGTCAATACAACCAATAACCCCTCGAAAATTTTAAAAATTCTCGTAAAACCTATGGGTTCTTCGTGAGTACTGAAAAAATTGAATATGGTACAACGTCGATAACTTGTTGTATGTTAATATTTAAGATAGAACACTTCTAGATACATTAACTTTACAAGCACTACTACTTCACTACTTGACAGCGTTCCCGCTGTTCATGTTTTGGTAACTTTAAAAACGAAATTCTCTAACTTAATAAGCCTAACAACAGAAGTGGTAGTAGTCAAACAAAACCAAAGTTTTATAACTCATTTACTTTCTTCACTTGTTGAAAATGTCACCCGCAAGGTGTAATAAATTATCACACAGTGCTGTGGACGAGGTGTTGTTAACTCGGCTTACTGATGGTGACTGGTCCAAATAAAAAAACCAGAACCCACACATTTTTGATTTTGAGCATAAAAAAATAATGTCAGCACTATTAAAATGCTGACGCAGCAGTACTTCTCTCATGAGGCAATAAAAAACGCCAAAATATGTCGCGAAATTGACTAAATGCCAGATATGCCGACTAAGCTTAAACAAAAAAAAAATAATTATAATTTTTAATATACTTACTGCCTGGTGCATAAGCGCATCACTGGGAAGTACCGCCAACAAAAAATAATTTTGTGAAACTCCCTAAAACACAGATACATGTAATGCACTTTGCACTTTTCGCAGATGTAAATAGTATGTTTAATGACATACCCTGCACCTTATTGCTTTTAGACTCATGCGATACGATGGTATGCTCATACTGATCGTAGCGAATTCATCAATTGTGTAAGGAACATTTCAGGAGACGTAGGTTTTTCGTTTTTAGAAGACGTTAAAAGCTATATATGATTTTAAAATCTAGTTGTGATATTTAGTATCGGTTGCGATGATTATACAACTTCCAGGCTTAGAAATTGCACCTATCCAAAGAATTACGAAAGACGAGGCACCACCACTTTTCCCTCATCTATAGCTTGCAATTCTATTATCATTAGATCAACTCCACCCCTATGACGTATGATATTCACAATACAATGTGTCCTTTTTCTCTTTCCTATTATATCGCTTCACACGAATTTATTGGCTGTACATTATAGCATTGCTGGCAAATGGTAACAAACAGTAGAAATTGTCTTCCAGCGCACAAGAAAAATTTTGCCTATTAGTGTCATATGCAGACTCATAGGAAACCTCTCCACGTTTAGAAAAAATATTTTGATGTTCTAGTGAGAGTTCTGTATTTCTGTTTTCTCTGATTGTACCTGTGCCGAAGAAACCTTTATTTTTTAAACATACTAATAATTTGTAGGATGAAAAATAATTATCAAAAAAATGTGATGTGAAGCTAGATTGTTAAGACGGCAAGTAAATTCATAAGAACATCGCCACCAAGGCCTAACTCAGAATGTTTCCTACCACTAGCTCCTGCATACGGTAATGAATAAAACAAATATCCATCAGAGGAGCAGAGGCACCAAATCTTGAAGCCAAAACTTACTGGCTTTCCTTTGATAAACATTTTGCAAGAATGCCTACCAAAATATGGCACCATTTATTCATCAATTGAAAGGTTGTTACTAAATATTACCCACTGTAAATTTTATTTATTGATTATGTCTAAATATGGTCTTAGTTTAGCAAATTTAACATTTTTGTCTAAGTTATTGTTATCTGAACAATGTAAATTTTGCTTGATATTTTGAAACCTATTTCTGCTCATACACTTTTTTATCAAGTCAATTGTCCTCATCAATTGACCAATATAGGGGCGTTTGTGGTAGTGAATGATATCCCGAAAATAATAAATATGCCGATAAATGTCGTAAGCATATTTTATGGAATACTCTATGAGCATATTCAGCACTTCGTCGTCAAAGAAACGAAAAAAAAAAAACTTCTAAAGGTGTCTTGGGGTAAAGTGGAAATTGAGGTCAACGGAGCTAAACGTTGTTTTTTTGAAGCCAAATCTTCATCGTCAGAAGAACTCCAATCCTCCTGACTTACATCTAGATTGCGGTGATTTGCCACATATAACTCAAAAGTGCCAGCTACATCGACGGGCTCTTCGTCCGAGACGTAATGATCTTCATCGATGTTCTCCTCATCGGTAAGAAGGGTCAACTTCTGGTGGAATGTAAATAGCGTCAACGATATCTATAACAGACAAATTGAATAAAAAAATTACAGGGAGCAAACATACGGCACTAAGCAAGCGATAAAATATAAACCGTTTACTTATTCATTATTATTTGTGAATTCACTTACCTTTATTTCTATCCTCCTCCAGCTCATCAACAATTTCTTCTAAGGCAGCTTGCGACTCCTTTTGTGTTAAAAACTTTCTAAAAGACATTTTTAAACACGAACACCACAATAATATCACAATCTACTTGCTCACACAATCAACCCGTACTAATACTAATATATCGGTGCTGAACGAACCTACCCTTCGAGGACCGCTCTTAACATTCCTTACTTATCTGTTTGTTTATATATTTTTTGGCACTCAATGTGGGGTTGATCGTAGCATCGTCTGCTACATCCGAACTTGATATATAGTATTTTAAAACATACAAATTTACTTAGAACTACGTTAAGGTTATTCGGTAAAAATATAGAAACAATAGTAATAAAAGTAAAATAAGTAATAAAACCTATAATAATAACGTATATGCGTAATCTAAGTTCTTATATTACATATTGAAATCGTGTTACAATGTGTTTCAAAAATATTGATTCACACCAATGGCGCATAAATGCACCAGTCAACTAATTGTTGTAAAAATTTTGTTATTATTCATTCTAATAGAAAAATAATTTATGCTTTATAATGGTATACTAAAAGACATTACGCGTACATAAGCAAAAAATTGAAAATCTCATTTGCAAATAGTTTTTTTTTCACTATTGATTGACCCCGTGTTACTAACACTAACTGATTTTTTATGTTATTTTAAGCGAAAATAAAACTTCATAATATTCATTGTTATGGTTCTGCTCGTCCACAACCGATTTGTCCGGGTTTAAATAAAACACTCACTTGTTCTAAACTACGTTTATTACACAGAAATACAATACGCGGTTTCGAAAAGAGTAATTTTACTTAGGACAATTTGCAAATCACTTGTCTAACACATGTAACAGCGGAGATACGCGGAGTGTTTGGACAACAGGATGATTGTCTCTTGTTTCCCTGAAGGGGCATCCTTATATAACCTTTAGATCGGCAATATTTCCTAGAAACGGACGCAACGGTTGGTCCTTCGCTGTTGCATGAGTTAAACAAGCAGACTAAGAGTCAGAATTGTGCGATTGGAGGGTGCTAAGGTTATAAAACAGTAAATATGTATTGGAGTATAGAATTGGCGGTGAATGTCAAAGTAAGGTGGTTACAATTGTATACGATCTAACTAATATAAACAGCAAAAGGCTTTTAGGTAATACAATGAATTTGGAACTGAACACGTAATGGTAAAAAGACAGAGTAACGTTAAAAATGGACAAAGAGGCGTAAAATGAAATGAAAGAACAGTTCAATAAACGTTGAAGGTAAACATAGAAATAAAAATAAACTAAAATATAATAAACAATGCGTGTGATCCGCGCACAACAAATCCTTAATATACAACTAACAATTAGAACTGCTACTTATAATTACACTACACAAATCGAGTTTAGGTTTAGGCGAATAACTCTCAGGCCATGCAGCCTGAAGCCAACGACAAGTTAATTACTGAGGTTCTCGTCCACGAGGGCGAGATTGCTACCGGCACAAATAAGAAGGGTGCAATCAAAAGGGATTTGGGGGGCAAACCTGCCCCCAAGCCAAAGCGCAAAAAGAAGGGGGGGAGTCAGGAGAAGCCTGTTGATACCGGTAGGGAGCCAGGCCAGACCGTGTCTCCGCGCGCCCGTGTGCATGAAATGGATGCCATTGAAATTTTGCCTCCTACCCAGGGGGTTCCGGAAGCCCCTCCACTCTCTAAGCAGTCCAATACTAGGACTGCAGAGACCAAACCCACCAGGGACCGCGTTCCCGGTGGGGGAAATACTAATGTTCCTCGAGTCAAGTCCGGTGCGGGAGGGCGTGGTCCCCCGACGCCGGACCAAATGCCCCCAATTGTTCTGCGGGACAAGTCACGGTGGTACACCGTCTCGGGCGAGCTCCGCAGACGGGGGCTCGTATACACAAAGGCCCAAAATATCTCCGACGGGATACGCCTCTATCCCGCCACAGAGAGCGATTTTCGAGGCATTACCAAATTCTTCACCGAACAGGTAATGCCTTATCACACTTACCAGCTACCGTCGGAGAAGTCGCTCAACGTAGTCATCAGGGGAATACCCATTGAGGCCCGCGTGGAGGATGTCCACCAGGACCTGGTGGACATGGGATTCACGCCGGCCGCCGTTGTGCGCATGAAAAAGGGCCAGGATCGCAGTCCAATGCCTATGGTTATGGTAAGGCTGCCAAGGGCCCAAACCACCATCTACAACCTCAAGGAGATGGCGGGTCGCCTTGAGGTCACTGTGGAGACTCTACGTTCACGCCCAAGCCTGGGTCAATGCTTTAGGTGCCAGCGATTCGGGCACTCTCAGACCCGATGTACGGCAGAGACCAAGTGTGTCCGATGCGGTGATACGCATCGGGCCGCTGAATGTCCAAAGCCTAAGGGTGAGCCCCCAGTTTGTGCAAACTGTGGTGGACCTCACCCAGCCAGCTATCGGGGATGCCCGAGATATCCTCGACCCAGGCCCGTTCCAGTCAACCCTGACACTACTCCTAGGGGACCAAAGTCGGCCCCTAGGAGTCCCGCTCCTACGACATACGCTGGGGCTGCGGGGGCTAACAACCCCCCCACCCCGCGTAGTAAGGGAACCTCCGGTGCCGCGGGGCGAAGGGTCACCCTAGACCCCAGGCCGCAGGTGGCTACCACCCCGTCCTCCAAAACACCGGGTAAGCCCCCCCACTCCGTCAGAAAAGGGGAAGGCTCAGAGATTGCTGCAATACTCGGCACTTTGCAGCAGCTAGTCCTCACCTTAGGTGAGGTAGTTGGCCATCTAAAGGAGATGATACCCTCCCAACGCAGATAATGCCAGCACATCCCGCGCCGAATTTCACTATTATGGCTTTCAATGCCAGTAGTGTAAGGGATAAACAGCTCGAGGTGGCGGAGGCCTTGAGCAGATATGAGGTGGACGTGCTCTTCCTCAGCGAGACGTGGTTAAGGCCGGGGGACCGTTTTCGGCTCCCAGGCTACACCATCTATCGCAACGATCGACTCTCCGGAAAGGGAGGAGGAACGGCATTAGCCGTTAAAAGCGGCATCAGGCATTCCATCTGGCCGTTGCCCCCGCTGTCGTCTCTCGAGGCGACCGCGGTGACCGTTTCGCTACCCGGCCATGCGGTTTTCCGCATGGTGTCGGTGTATGCCCCCCTCTAGGGTTTTTTCTACCGAGGACTATTGTGCGCTCATGTCCGGAGCTGGTGATGCTCCGGTCCTCTTAGCCGGTGATTTGAACGCGAAGCATCCCCTTTGGGGGTGCCGAGCTACCAATGACTTCGGCCGACATCTGCACCGGCTTCTCCAGGAGAATGACTGGCAGGTCCATTCCCCTGGGGAGCCCACCTATTTTCGCCAGGGCACAAGACCGGACATCCTTGACTTCGCCCTTACTGCTCGCTACAGTGGGGCGGTGTCCGTCCGGGCTGAGTCCGATTTGTCCTCGGATCATAACCCGATTTTTATCGAGTTGGGGGGAGGCTTGGCCGCTGCGGGCCAGCCTCCTCTGAGGCGTACTAACTGGGGGCTTTTCACTGGCCTCCTAGATGCTCGCTACTTACCTCCGGAGAGGGAACTGCTCAGCCCCGCCGACATAGACTCAGCGGTCGACCATCTGACCGTGGTTGTTGGGGAATGTCGTGAAGGGGCTACCTTTAGGGTTCCTGTGGGAAAGGGACAGCGCGGACGCATCCCTCAGGACCTAAGAGACCTGATTCGGACCAAGCGCAAAGCCGTGAATAGGGCCAGACATACCGGCTGCCCTCGCGATCGGGCCCTAGCGAATGGTCTGATCAGGTCGGTTCGCATAGCACTCGAGGAACATGAAACACAAACTCTCGCCGACAAGCTGACGTCCCTTACGACCGAAGATGGTTCCCTTTGGAGGGTCGTTAAGGCCCTCAACCGTGCGGAGGCACCTCCACCTAGACCACTGCACGGACGAGACGGCATGGCCTATACCGACTACGAGAGGGCGGAAGCCCATGGGAGCCATCTAGAGGACGTGTTTAGGAGCGCCCAGGATATGGCGGTCGGCGATGAGGAAGACGACGAGCTGGAGGGCGAGGTGAGCAGGGCGATTGCCCGCTTACTCGCCTCGCCGACAAAGGGCCTTGGTCCCGTCGGCGAGGATGAGGTCGCCCAGGCTATCCAGTCGCTGAAGAAAGGGAAGGCACCAGGTCTCGATGCCATCACCAACGAGATGATACGGTGCTTTCCCCCTTCAGCGATTAAAGGTCTCACTTCAATTATCAATGGCATCCTCAAAACCGAATATTTCCCTGTCGCGTGGAAGCGTGCCGTCGTCAGAAATATCCCCAAGCCGGGAAGGGACTCCACCTTCCCGCAGAACTACCGGCCCATCAGTCTCCTCTCGGGTGTGTCCAAGATCGCGGAGTTTTTTATCTTGAAGCTCCTCAATGAGGAGATAGAACGTCTGGCCCTGTTGCCTCGGGAGCAGTTTGGTTTCCGTGCTGGGTACAGTGCGGATTTCCAGCTCCTGAGGTTGACGGAGGCCATCCGGGACGCACTCGGGAGAAAGGAGACTGTTGGGGCGGTGTTCCTTGACATTACCAGGGCATTTGACACGGTCTGGCACCACGGCCTTGTTTTTAAGTTGTTAAATTTTAACATGTGTATGTCCTTAACCAAGTTAGTTCACAGTTACCTGTCTGGGCGCAGCTTCGTTGTGAGGGAGGGCGACAGCCTATCCCAGGTTCGACTCCAGGATGCGGGGGTACCGCAGGGTTCCCTGTTGGGCCCCACGCTCTTCAATCTCTACACCTCGAACATTCCCAGGGAGCCGGGGGTTGAGCTGGCCGTGTATGCGGACGATACCGCCGTGTACGCGGCCTGCAGGAACGAGAACATTGTGGTCCGCCGGCTGCAGAGGGCGGTCGACGGTCTCACCGAATGGATGGAGCGTTGGCGACTCCAAGTTAACGAATCGAAAAGCGAGGCCGTCCGGTTCACTTGGAAGACCGGGCCGCCGGCGGACCACTTGTACCTCAACGATAGATGCCTCCCCTGGCGGTCTTGAGGTTAAGTATCTTGGCATGTATCTGGACAAGCGCCTGACGTTCGTTCCCCATATTAACCATATCAAAAGTAAGTTCATTGCTGCAAGGAATAGCCTGATCACCTTGCTTCGGGGCTCCAGCGCGCTCGACCTCCGTAGTAAAGTAATACTTTATAAGTCACTTCTAAGACCGCAACTTACCTATCGGGCTCTGGCCTGGTCCTCGGCATCCGCGGGTCATTTCAAGACCCTGGAGACACTCCAGAACCGGATGCTGAGGACTATGGCTGGTGCCCCTTGGTTCGTAAGAAACGACCAGCTGCGGCGGGATCTTGGGGTCGAGCCGCTCGAGGACCACCTTGCCTCCCTTGCGCGGGGAACCTGGGAGAGGGCCGCCCTGTTGGACAACCCTCTGTTGCGGGGTGTTGTCGATCCGCAGGACCGTCCCCCTCCCAGAGTGAGCGTCAGGCGTTTGCCCAGTGCTGCTGCACCGCACGTCGGGTAGCCTTTTCTTTTATCTTTATAACTACTTTTATATCTACATGTTTGTTTTGTCCTTTTAATTATTTATTATTTTAACCCAAGGCTCTTTACACCTTTTTTTTATAAAGCCTGTTTTTTATATTTTCTTTTACTTACTTATCCCACTGGCCCTCTACACCAGTTTTTAGTCTTTATTTTTATTCTTTCCTCTTTTTATTATACATACTTTTACCAATTTGGCCTTATACACCACCAAATTTATGTTGACGAGTTCACAGATAAAGTATAAAAAAAAAAAAAAAAAAAAAAAAAAAAAAAAAAAAATATACACATGCATATACATATACACAATATGAAATTCTGTGAACGATTATATACCCACTTAATAAGTTTTTCTTTTTTTGACAAATCCTACCTTAAGGATTTCATGGTTGTTATGTTTGTTCACACCCTTCTGGAAAAAAAAAAAAAAAAAAAAAAAAAAAAAAAAAAAAAAACCAGATTGAACCATTATCTAATCATTAATGTACTTAGGATGACAGGTGTAAAGACAACTATCTGTAAAATAAACATCCAAAACTTCGATTGTAAACACCTGTCATCAGATTGACGGGTGGGTTGCCCATTGCACCCACCTCTCAATTTGTTGACAAACCCCAATTGTGGGGTCCCATTCATGTTGTGTTTGTTTATTTGTTTCTGTGAAACGGTTCTTTTTGGAACCGCTAAATCAGTGCAGATGGCACTATTTATAACGTGGTAAAAAAAAAAAAAAAAAAAAAAAAAAAAAAAAAAAAAAAAAAAAAATATATATCTTTGATTGCGTCTGCCCAATTTTAATCAATGCAAAAGTTACAGTGACTTCACCCATAGCCAGGGGCGAGTGTATGAAAAAAAAAAAAAAAAAAAAAAAAAAAAAAAAAAAAAACAAGATATATACATACACGGCTATGACCAAGGCTGTAGCTGAGCCATTCCAAAAAAAAAAAAAAAAAAAAAAAAAAAAAAAAAAAATAATTTTTTCAAGAAAGAAGAATGAAGAGGACGCTTCAGAGAGCTATCCAACCACTGCACTTTATGGAACCGTTATTTCTTTTCGTATCAACGACGTCTCTCCCGAGCACTCCTGGTACCGCTTTATCCCTCTGGGTCTTCCCCCCGCCGATATTGTCTGGCGCAACACCCAGCTAGAACGGTCCGGACTAAAAATTTCCTACGGTGTGAAGTTAGCCGTAGACATTAGGACAATGGGGTTTAGAGCCGTTTTTTTGGCTAACCCTGGTTGATAGTGATGACCAATGATGAGTTTAGGTAATGTTATAACATCATACTGTATGAGCAGATTTATATTTTCCAAATATAATAGAAACTGTGTAATACATTTTGAGCCGCAAATGAAATATTATTACCGCTTACTGTTGGAAAAAAAAATGTTGAAAATGTGGTGCGCAAACGGTGTCTTCCCGTTTCGAGCGTTCCCCTTTCGGGCGTCGAAAAATTTTACCTGAAATAGTCCCGTTTCGGGCGTCCAAATTAGATATCTTTTTCTTTAATCCCATTTCGTGCGTAAAGTCGTTAAGGGATTAAAAATTCTAATTTTGGATTACCGCTAAAGGTTTCGATAATTGTTTTATTACGGTGTGTTTACTTATTTTAAGTACGATATGTTTACACAGGGATTATAAATCGTTTGAATTTATAACCATAATTGTTGAAGTCGTTAAGGGATTAAGAACTAATTTAGTTGCGGATTTCTTTCAACCAATCGGACTACGTCTGAATAATATATAAATATTGGATTACTTCTAAAATAAATTAGTTCTGCCGAATTCTTAGTAAGTACAATTAGGTTCTTCAAAGCTTTCGTGGATTTTTGTGATGGAAGTGATAGAATCAAAACGTGGAAAACCAGTCATCCTGTATTCTGGACACAAGTTCAACTTGAAAGCAAAAAACAAGAACTTAACTCTTCGATGGATTTGCATAAACAGGAACTGCCCAGGAGCGATTGTTACTGATGAAGTAAAATCAAAAGTTATAAGTGAGAAAAGTCATATCTGTGTTCCAGATATTGCAAAAAATGAAGTTGATAAGTGTTTATATAAAGCCAAAAAGAGAGCAAGAGAAGAAGTGACACCAGTATCGCAAATATATCGACAAGAGATGATGGTTGCTAAGGACAGAGGTTTGGATTTCGTTACAAATATTCCACAGTTTACATCAGTGAAACATGCATTGTATAATGAGCGACACAAATTGCTAAGCATTAACTCTCTTCCAAAAAAACGAGAAGATATAGAGGTTCCGAGTTTATGAAAGAGTATACCATAATTGACGATGGTAAGGAAGACAGGATTCTTGTATTTGCAATGGACGGAGGTAACTTATTGGCAGCAGGTTCTTGCTTCCTGTTCGATGGGACTTTTAAAAGCTGCAGTTCTGTGTTTTGCCAATTATACACAATTCACGTGGATATGGTAGTACGGAAGAAAGAACACACATCATTCTGCTGTATATGCCCTGTTACCGACAAAAAAGAGGCGACCTATAAACGACTCTTTTTCTTGTTAAAAAAATAAAGTCAAGAATTTTTTACCGAAAAAATGTATTCTTGATTTTGAAGTTGCCGCAATTAATGCTCTAGAAGAAGTTTTTCCGGTTACAGTTATCAAAGGATGTAACTTTCATTTTAACCAAACTCTTTGGCGCAAAGTACAAGATTTAGGTCTAACAAACTTATACAAGGACAACGAGGAAGTAAGAAACCACATAAGAAAGTGTGCTGCATTAGCTCATCTGCCAGAAGATAAAGTTACAGATGTTTGGCTCTGTATCATGGAAAATTCTCCTACCCAAGAAGCCATTGTTAAATTTAACGATTATTTCGTTGATCAATGGATTGATAATTCTCGCCACCGAATATGGACTTGCTATGGAGAACGTCATCGGACTACAAACTCTGTAGAAGGATGCATAACAGACTTAACAGACGAATCGGAAAAGCACATCCCAATATATTTGAATTGATGAAAGTTCTTCAAGAAGAAATGTATTATTATAATACTGTTTTCCAACAACACTGTTTGTGCATAAGTACCCCAAAAGAGCAAGAAATATTGTGAATTAGATAGGCGGTTAAAATAGTTGTTAGCGACCTAATTCAAAATAGACAGAATCTTAGTGACACACTGGACAAACTAAAACATATTGTAAAATTATAGAGTTTTTAAATTTTTTTTTTAATTTTAATGAAGTTTTGTATATAGTGTATATAGTTGAACGTACTTTTATTTTATATTTTTTAATACATGTACTGATGTGGAATTTGTTTTAATTTGAAATTAAACTACGGAATCAGCAAAACTCCTTAACTTTGTTTTTATTTCTTCATATTTCCTATAAAATATAAAACTGACGCAGGAAACGGGAATTCAAACGCACATTCACTTCCCATCTATAGAGCGAACGCCCAAAAGGGGAAAATTTTGTGAAACGCACGAAACGGGAACGCCCGAAACGGTCACAAATCGCGCAAACGCACCATTGGGATGAGATGGATTAAATACTTCAAAATGCTTTAAAAAAAAAATAATAATTAATAAAATAATAAACTACTTTTCACAATTTTTTTAACGTAAATAAATTCTTCCTAAGCTCTAATTAAGCCCAATAACACAAAAATCAAGTAGCCATTCGTTAATATTTGACAGTACATACCGCAAATATTACGTCACAAACCGAATCGCTAACGTATTCGAAACTTACAGAATATGACTTTCGATAAGTAACGAATTTTCGTACGAAAATACTTAACGAAAAGGTTACAGAATAGGGGTGTTAGTATAAATACTACTACTAAATCAACTATTGCTACATACTGCTGTGGTCTGGCACCCCGGGTTTCGAAAATTCAAATTTGTATTTTTATTAATCCCAAATTATCTTTATCAATGTCGCGAAAGAGTTTCCGCAGTTTTAATATTTTATTTTGAAAAGATTTTGTTAATTGTATTGTTTGTTGAATTTAAGAATTTAATTGTTCAGTTAGTTTAAATTGTTTTCACTCTTTAATATATTTTTATTTGTTCAGGTTAGCTCATGTCTATTCTTGTAGTTTGTTTTCTATGATCATTGTGCGTTAAGTGCGGCGCAGGCAGTTGTTATTTCATATATATGCGACTGTTAACCTTCAAGGGCAGTTCTTTGACGAGATGCCGAGTAAGTACATGTAAATTTAAATTGTTAGCTGCCATTTTGTCCTTACATTTTGATTTTAGTTTTGATTTCGTGTTTTTGAATTTATCTCATCCATCAAAGAACGCATTTTTATAATAATTGGTATTATATTATCGTGTACACAAATTAGATATAAGATCTTGTATTATTTTACGTGCAGGAAGATATAATTAAGTTTAAAGAGTTAATTTTTCGTTTTTCTTATACTTTTTGCTGGGTTGTAATTATTTTTAATCACCTCGGGTAAGGTGAATAGAAAGCATTGTGCTTGTAATTAAGTTTCCTATTTTTAGTTCACTTGTTTTCTCCACGATTAATTTAGTTTGTATTAATTTTTGAGACCACGTGGATTTTTTGTGAAATAGGATTTTCTTCTAGAACAAATTTACTTCTTTGCTTTTGTTTAAGGGATTTGCATTGTCCTTTAGTAAATTGTAGATTCGTGTAGGTTTTGTTTTCCGCCAAGATCTTTTGTCTATGGTTTTATTTTTCCTGGGTAATTGTAACTAAATGTTTTTTTTTCTTTTTTTTTTAAAAATAAAATTTATGATTATTAACGTCATTCAAAGTTTCTATTCTTTCATTTTGGATTCAACCTTTTCAATTTTTGAAGTTTTTAAAGAAAGTCAAATTTTCAAACGCCCACATTTTATTTTTCATGATTAGTTCAATTGTGAGAGTAACCATGAGATATATAGTACTTTTGCGCCTTTTATTTTTATCCGCTGAGCTAGTAAATTTAATTTTCATTTCATTTTAATTTTTCATTTTGCATTTGAATCGGTCAATGCAGAAAGTGAATATGTCCACTTTTTAGGGAAATTGTGTTTTACATGGATTTACTATGTTTAAAGGGCGCTCTATCGATAGGTGCAAAAATTAAACATGTCCTGTTACTCTAAATCATGAAAGAGCGGCGGTATAGAACAGAAACTGAATAAGTCCAGGACATGTTCATTTTCTGCACTATATGCATAATGTTATCCCAGGTGCACTGCGCGTGCGTAGAAACTGGAAGCAGCTGATTTTAAGAGACGCTGGTGATTAATGTGTCTTGTGTTCTAATTTTTTGTGTTGTGTTTACTTTGTTCAGTTCAGTTATAATGTCGGGATCAAGTAGTGACAGCAGTATTTACGAAGAAGAAAGTGAAATTGAGGTTCCTAAAAAGAGAATCAAAGGTATTACTCATGTCGAAGCGTATAGAAGAACCATTATCAGACAGTCAAAGGTTGCCGGTAAGCAGCATAAAAACTGGAAAGGAAACATCGTTGCAAGCAGAAAAACAGGACAGGCGTGCCGGTATGCTGTACATTTCAATTTATTTTTTAAGTTATTACAGTGTTATATTAATATTTTAGCTGTAAAAGAAATGTTTTTCAAGATTCACACCAGAATACCTTCAGGATCGCTTAAATTATTTCAATACTTTTAGAAATAAAAACGAGCAAGACATTTATTTGCAAGGATTGATAACAGTTGCCAATGTGCAAAGAAAGCGAAGCCGAAAGAATGTGGCCAATAAACAAAAAAGTTGTTCTTTTAAATACTTTTTGTTTGTGAGCAATGCAAGGCGAGAAGTTTGTAAAAATGCTTTTGTTGCAGTACATGGCATTACCAATGGCGGGTATATCGCATATGTAGGCTTTACAAGCTGGAAAGTCACCTCGTGATAAACGGGCGAAAATCGGAGTGGCAACACTATTCCTGCAGAAGTCATAATGAAAATACATGAACACATAGACAGTTACCCCACCAAAGTTTCACATTACTCTGGTCACGAAAAGAAATACTTAGATCCCCAATTAAATATTAAGATAATGCGTGAAATGTTTTTACAGAAGTTTCCTGAACTGAAGGTTTCATACTACTTCTTTTTGATGTACTTTCGTCAAAATTTTTCCCTTCTTTGGAAGACCGCAGGTAGATACGTGCACTATCTGTGAAGAACAGGTGTGAAGCTAAGAAGCAAACACGCTCAATGATAACGCAAAACGTACTTACAGTGCCGAATTAATGGTCCACAAAAGAAGGAGTGCAAAATTTTACAATAAAAATTAAAACAGTAAAGGAGATGTGTAAAGAGAGGGACGATGTAGTCGGTTTATGTTTTGATTATATGTCGAATTTACCCCTACCACATATTCCTGTGCAAGATATATTTTATTACAGACAACTATGGGTCTACACATTTGGCATTCACAACCTCAAAACCAACAACTCTAAAATGTATATGTACCATGAAGGTAAAGCCAAAAAGTCTCCTGACGAAGTCTGCACGTTTCTTCAAGATTACATTGAGAACAACATTTCTGGCAATGAAAAAGAACTTTATATATTCAGCGACAACTGCAGCGGTCAAAATAAAAATCACACACTGCTACGCTTTCTCTCAGCCCTTTCTGATTCCGGTAGATTTAGTAAAATAGTTTACTTTTTACCAATTCGTGGTCACTCCTTCCTACCATGCGACCGTGATTTCGGTCAAATCAAGCGAATTATACGCAGAGCTGATCGCGTTTACCTGCCAGAAGAATACGCCCTAATGGTAAGAAAATCAAGTAATAAACAAGAAAAAAAAATTGAAATTAAAACGGTAGAAACAGAGGATATAAAAGATTTTAAAACTTGGTGGCCAGGAAATTGGAAAAAAATGGTAACATCACTTGAAACTGCGTGTGCAAAAGGAACAAATAAACAAAAGTTCAATATATCAAAATTTTATCAATTTGCATTTGATACCGACAGGCAAGGTACTATAATAGCCAGAGATTTTATTGATGGACTAACAGAGCACACATTTCGATTGCGACTTAGTAAAACACCAGTTCCCTTCCCAACCAAGTCAGCCTATAATGGGAAAATTCCAATAAATAAAAAGAAACTGAAGGATATCCAGTCTGTCATGAAGTATATTGATGAAGACTATGAAGAATTTTACCAAGATATCTTAGAATGGCCTACGAAACACGGAGATGAGGAAGATAGTGAAGCGGAAGTAGAAAACATTTAAAAATATTAGTTTTGTATTAGTTACTTCAAAAGTTTTCAGTTTTGTAGGTTTTAAAATATAATTTTCAGTTTTGTTTGCAATATACATTCTGTTTCCTTTTTATTAGAAAATAAAATAGCTAATTCCATATTTTACGCTTTTTATTTGCAATCAATGCAGAAACTAGATATGTCCACCACTTGCATTATTTTTTATCTCTTAAAATTGAAAACTTTAAATGCTCCAAAGCATTTTTTCGTATCTAGAAAATAGTTTACTTCCACATCCCAAACATCAGTACTTGTACATAAAAGCAACTTTGAGTTATTCAGTTTTCCTTGTTTTTCTCGAAACTAGGTAGGTGGGACATATTCACTTTCTGCATTGACCGATTCATTTATGCTGGTACCATCAGTACACAGCAATACGTATTTAACGTATTTGTTTTCTCTTTTTTTTTGCCAAATCTGATACCGCATTAATTCTTTGGAAGGCGTAAATTTAACACATCCACCACTATTGTCAATATCTTCTTTAGTTACTAAAATTGCGCGTATTGCTTCAGTATTTAGGAGATTTCTTTTATAAGTCTTGGTGTTAAATAGAACAAATAAATATTTTGTCTACACTAACATTTGAAAAAGGTAATACAAAACGAATAGTTTTTTTTTTTTTAATTTGGATAAAATAAAAAACTAATATTATTTTTTTCGCTGAATAATTTAGACCACTACTTGTCAGGTTCATTTATCAATATTTGAAAATTATGTGTATTTAACAAAGCATATCTTCGCCATTCATTGTCCAATTTCTGGGTATTTACGTCGTTTAAAATAGATTGCATTGCTCGTGAAAGCTGCCTTTATTTACAGATTTTTTTCACTGGTTACCGCGGCAGCATTTAACCGAGATATTATGAATTCCATTTCGTTTATGTATTTTATATGAAAAGGACTATTAGAGTAAACTGAACCAATAAAGTGGACATCAGTCAGTACCTCTTCGGGATTCATGGTTTCGGGGTTTTCTTCCAGCTCTTCACGATCTTTGAACGGAGTTACTACTAACTCCTTTAGCGCCCCTTCCACTTCTCTACTAATGTTTTTTGAATATAATACTATCACCAAAGGCGTGTTCGTTTTAGAGATAAGAACGGAGTAGGTAGCACCTAACTGAACTGAGCTACCTCTGAACAACGCCGCTGGTAATTAAAACGAACGTGTCTGTGCCTCGGTCGTCGTAGATGAAGGTGTTAGATTAAGAATCGTTCTTATTGTTAACAGTATTATTAAGCATTACTTTAAGAATTTTCTAAAAATATGAGTAGTACTAATAAATTGACCGTTGATGTAAACGGTCAAAATTCTATATTAATGAGTATGATTGATGATAGTGAGAGTTCATCCACAATATCTTCGTCGTCGTCATCTGAAGATGGAAGAACGCTGCCTCCAAGGCCCAAATTAGTCAAAGAACCACCCATAAAAAAAAAGGGTAAAAGACTTTTTGCAATTAGTGCCGTAACCATACCATTTATTCCACTGGTGCCGTAATAGGGTCTATTACAGCACTAGTTGCGTAATAGAAATGGAATATTTAAGCAGATTTATTTTAAGTTGGTCACATTGCAACAGAAATGGAGATGTCAATATGACATTTTGTAAGCAAGTTTGAGGTTATTATATTAAAATTCATTGTAAGATTTGATATTTTTAATTAATCTTTGAAACAGTACAACTATTATAAACATTTATATTAACGTTTGAATTATCTTTCGAAATGATAGTGATACCGTGTGCAGTAGAAACATTCTGTTGAAAATTATCGTTCTCTGCGATAGTGATATTGCTTCTGTTGGAGTACTCAAACTGTGAACCATTCCCAGAAGTTCCAGGTAGATTCACATTATTTTCCTGTGCAAACATATTTCCAACATCAATTTTATTTTTCATAGAAGAGGCAACGTAACCTTCAGCAACAGCCGTGCTTTTCCAGCCACCTAATCGTTTTATAGTTAAAATATCACCTCCAGTATTTGCTATATGTGTCGCACTGGATCTTCAAAACAATGTCCTGTATAAAGATGAGGATCTGGTAAATGAAGAAAACTGGCAATTTGTTAGGAACATTTCCCATGGTGTTAATACCGATAGGTATTAATTAAGCAGCCATGACGATAAGTTAGAAAAAAAACGTTTGTGAGTAACTGTTTTAGGCCGCAGATTATTATATTTTTTATAAGTTCGATGCAGTTTACATCAGTCACTGCGAACATTCTGGGTACATTGTTTTTTGTTTTAGGTATGTTGACTATAATGGAATCGGAATTGTATTGAAGATCTTCCACACATATATTAATTAATTCTTCTCGCCTACAGGCTCCATTATATCCTATTATCAAAATAACCTAGAATATAAAGAATTTACAAAAAAGTAAAGAAATAAAATCAACACTAACCTTTATAGCTATATATATATATAGTATATTTTATCATCGGCTTGTTTCAAAAATCTATGAATATCTTCTTCTTCTAAAAATTTTAGATTTTTTTGTTTGATAACCTTTAGATAGCCGTTTTAATAATGCTTGAAGTTTCATATATTTTGATATATCCACATTTCTATGTACATTTAAACACGATCTTAACATCGAATAAATCGACCATAATGATGACGATTTATAATCTTTACGTAGCATTTCAAAATAAGCAAGTAAGACGTTCTCAGAAATATGAAGAATTTCCTTTCTTTGCACCATTTTTCAAAATTTTGTATCGCTTTTGATACATAGTGTACGATTTCTCCGGAAGTAAATTATTAATGGTTTTTTCAGCAATTTGCCGTATTTCAGGCGGAGTGCATGAAAAAGTTGTAGAACTCATATTAAATATTATAATATAGTTACTTTAGTAATATAATATATAACAAATTTCAAAAATGTGTCAATTTTAAATTAACTTGTCAATTTAAATCTTGTGCCAAACCAAGGTGACAACTGGTGACAACCGCCACAAAATTTCCCTAGATTATCAAATTTTTCTCGTTTTGCTTTTACAAAAAGAGAAATTTTAAAACTAATTGCAAAAAATAGCATAAAAGACACGTTTCATTTGACATTAAAGCACTCATTTAGTTAAGAAACTCGTGGATACGCCACTCGTTTCTTAAACTCTGAATTCGTACTTTGAAACGTCAAAATGAAACTTGTCTTTTAATATACTATTATAGTACACTGAGAAAAATGAGTTAAATAAGGCCTTTGCTTAAAGTGCACTGGGTTCTCCTAATGAAATTTTTATTAACAGTAGCTAAGAGTTGTATATTCATAATAAAGTTGCCGATTAAGCATTAGTAAGATGATAATGCTAACTTGTTTCTTGTCATAATTGCGGGCTTACTTGCTATTAATGATTGAATTTGTAAGGACTAGCATATTGTGTTTATTTATTAGCTATAAATAAGTTCTTTATTAGTCCTAAGTAAAAAGATGTTTTAAAACAAGCGCATCGTTCCGTAAATAAAATGTTTATTGTTCTTCAGTTGCCGGCTTGTTTAAAGTAAGTGAGCTGGTAAAATTACCGCTCTATAGGAAGCGGGCACGCCGACGCCATTCTTATTTGTGACTTGCTGGGTGATGCGTTGTGCTACGTAGTCCGTATTGCAATTTAGGAATAATGGTGTTTAAATATCACTCAGAGTTATTAGAGTGGGGCTTGGCAGATTATATTGCTGCATTTGAAGGTAAGTAATATATAGTTAAGTACTTGATAAATAGTTATGAGTTTGTAAATGCTATGTGGGCTACTTAGGGTAAATTTAAGAATACTGGCGAGAATAGGTCAAAATTTATAATGTCGATAAGAGTAAAAGAGAGTATTAAAATATCGAATAATATTGCAATTAAAAGTCGTTAAGAATTCTATTTTTAATTAATCTAATTTTTGTTTTAAATTGAAAAAAAAAAATTAATTTTTTGAGGTTAGGGCCTACGCACACAGCATGTTTTACTTTTCTTGAATTAATATTTCGAGAATTAATATTTATACTAAAAAATAATATACTAAATAACATTGCGCGGTATTTTAACAGATAGGCTTACTTCATTCTTATCGACATCTGAAATTTTGACCTATTCACACCAGATCGGAAGTAGTAATTTGCATATGACCGACTGACAATGAATATCACGAAGTTCACAAACTTTTGTCTAAATAAATTTAAGCAACATTTTTCTGAAGTACCAATAATAAAAAGAAGTACGTATTTGTTCGCACTATCTTAGTATGCATAATAATAGTTCTATGTAAGAGTGTCTTTTCTATCGAGGCTCATTTTGTTTATTATAGTTTCATGTATGTTCTTTTCAAATATTAATAAAAGATCTATATACACTAACGCATTTTTATTATTTATTACTCATTTCTTCTTCTCTACGGTTCACATCAGCCAATGTTTAATGAACTTGATGAACTTTGACTCTTCTGCTGTAGATTATAGCAAACGAGACACCACATGAAGTTTATTACTTTAATAAATTTACTTTTAAGCCGGGTTTTCCTAGGAGCAGGTTTATGCGTCGCGTACAACGTAAATGGCCCAGTGCAATACGCCATCCACTCAAACCAAATAAAATAGTTGGGCTTTCTAGGAAAACGACGCCAACTATTTTGTTTGACCTGAGTGGACGGCGCATTGCGCTGGGCGTTTTACGTTGTACGCGACGCATAAAACCTGCTCCTAGGAAAACCCGGCTTCATATATCAAGTAAACAGTTTACTTACGTTGAGTAAACGGCTCACTATTCCAGTAAGCAGTCCAGTTACATCGAGTAAGCAACTCACTTATACCCAGAAGCAGTCCACTTGCGCCAAGTAGGCGTTCACTTGTACCCAATAAGCAGCTCACTTACGCCAATTAAGCGGCTCACTTAAGTCAAGTGGGCAGTTACTTAATACTGTAAGATATTTATACTTGTTAGCAATGAAAAGAAAGTAAGCACCAGCGGCTAAAACATCATTCTCAGTAAGTTCGTTATTTATTATGACTATATTTTTATTCGCTATTAAAAGAAATGTAATTTACTACAAGCAAGTTGTTTGGTAGAGCAGCAAATTTTCTAACTTACATTAACTAGAAATTTTATATTGTTTCTTAACAAACTGTAGCTTATAGCAAGGTAAGTCATTTTAAGAAAACTCATTTGCTTGTTCTAGGGGTATAACTGACTTGGCGCCTATTTAAGCCAGATATTTACTTGTCGTTAGCGAATTTTTACTTCTCAATAGTATGTATTTCTCTCAGTGTAACTTGTGATAACTATTGTGATGATACCTTGACAAATCATTTTCGTATGACCAAAGGGACAGCAGAACTATGTATTAGTGACTTATTTTATGATTATTTTATATTACTATAAAAAATAGTTTCTAATCTTTTATTTTAAAAACTTATGACTCATTTGCAATTGAGGAAGACACGAATAACAAAAAGGCTCGGGTTGAAGATAGTGTATTTCCAGAAGTGACTATAAATGTTGACATCTTTTGAAATAACCACCTATACCTTTTTTTATTTTGTAGGGTCTAGAGGGAGTGCTAAAAAAGTATACTGATGGTCAAATAGCATTATTAAACAAAGAACGATTGAATAACGACTATCGCGGAAAACTTGTTAAAGTTATTGTTAATGAATTGATTGCACATACAGGTTCAGAGTAAGTACAATGCTATTAATGTAACCATTTATAGATACGTGATGTGTTATTACTTTATTATACAGAATTAGGGCAAGCATATTTTTGCGAGTGTCTGAAGAAATTCGGAAATTATTTCCACAAGAAAAGGCTGAAGCTTACTATGTTCCATATCCTCCGGAGGTGGAAACATAAGAAAGGTGTAGGTCCAAAGGAAAAGCTTGGTCAATGATATGCTAATGTTAAAGCAGCTTTGCGTCAAGCCAAACTATTTAAAAGGGCTGTTAATATTGAAGCTCCAGGAGAAACATCCAGAAACGTAGACGAAGATACAGAAAAGCAGAAAATTCTACATTGTTCTTTTTTTAAAATCTGCGACTGAACCATTTACAAAAGTATTGGAAGCCTGGAATGCAACTTTCAAAATAAGAAAAAAATTGTATATGAACGCTGATTTATCTACTATTTACAATGATTTACCTGCATTAAGATTAAATAGCGGAATAGAGCTGGTAAGTTTACTTTTTGCATCGCAGAATAATTTTTGTTTATGTATATTATAAATTCATCACAGATCGAAAGCGACTTTAACAGAAGATATCCCGAGCAAAGTGATATTATATACATTAATTGGCCTAAAATATCTGATGCAATACTAAAGGAACTCAAAGAACGAAATATAAACTTTAACAGTGCTTCATATAGAGGTACATGATTTGTGTTACATACATATATAATGTCAATATATAAATGTTTTTTTAGATTGTAGTGTTAAAGCGCTTTTGAATTTACCATATCTTTTTCAACCATAACTTTAAAGAAAAATAGGAAAGGCGCGAACTGGCGGCCGGCAAGAAGCGAAATACAAGAAAGTTTTTTTTATCATCTCCCGGTAAGTGTGTAATATTTGCTAACTTTTACTATCATCCTACAAGCATGATATAATGTAAAGAAACTTGTTCTGAATTAAATTACTTTTATGTAGACATTTGACGATATCGAACCGAGAATTTCTGCCAGAAAAACAAAATTAGAAGGAAATGGAATTACTATGCAACCATGTGTATGTGTAATAGGGCCCCTAGTGAATCCGGATGCTTACTTCATAATCGTTGACAACATCAAATATAAAGTGGAATCTAGTATCAGAGCGCTGGAATTACTATACAAATTATTTCATGCTTTGGATGTTGAATATCCAGTAGAGTCTGAGCACGTGTGGCTTTTTATACAAGAAGTTGTGTTTGAAAAAGAAAAGTTCAAAGAAATATCCATCGACGTTAACTGTTATTACTGATATTCAACATCATTTACAAGATAAGTAAATCACGTTTTTCATCATTTAATATAACAAAGCATTTTACGTTTATTGACTAAATATGTTGAAGTGTAGTCTCTGTACAAATCAGTTTGAATCTTCAAAACACTTGATACTTCATATGAAAGTATATCATGGAAATGAAAACTCCAATTTATATATGTGCGGTACAGACTCTTGCAATAGACATTCTTCCATCTTTGAAGTCATTTAGAAAACATTTAAGAGTCCATGAAAACAATCAGAATTGTTCCAAATACAGTGTAAAGGAAACTTTTTGATAGATAGTGTGCAAGCAATTACGGAAAATATTAGGTCTGGTAATTATTACTGAAGAAAATGTATCTACATCTTATGAATCGCAATTGGACAATGCTGAAACTTTTATAAAAATGACCTCTTAACTACTTTTCGTGATCAAATAATGAATAATAACGTTAATTTTATGTGCAATATTTATAAAAATCATTCATTTTCAAGGAAAAGTGTTCAAGAAATTATTACTAATGTGTCTGACTTGCTTTCTGAGCCTTTAAATATATTTCATGATTTCTTAAACCATCATGTACCAAGCATATCAGAAGAAGAAAAAGACGAAATAAACAATATTTTTTGAATTAACTAACCTTTTTAATGGATTTAAGACCGAGCATTTAAGATTTAAGTATTTGGAGAATTCTGAATACTATATTGCCCCCCTTACATATATTGTGGGCCAACGTTTGCAAAATCATAAAGATAAATTAACACCTGCTCCAAGAAACTATACAGCAGAATTTATTTCATTAAGCTATACTTTGAAACGTTTCCTGAGCTTAAAAAGTGTTTTCCGAAATTACTGAATATATAAAAAGTTAGACACTGAAAATCTTGTACATAATGTAATTCAGACACGATTTTGGAAAGAAAAATTTCAAAATACAAAAAATAAAGAATTGGTATTACGTTATTTATTTATTATGACGAATTTGAATGTGGGAACCCTTTAGGGTCTCATTCTGGAATAACACAAAATCGGTGCAGTTTATTATATATATAGCATGTATCCCTCCTTGTTTTCAGTCGCAATTGGAAAATATTTTTTTTAGCACTTTTATTTCACGCAGCTGATTTAAAGGAGTTTGGTGAAAAATTATTTTTCAGAAACTTATTGATGAATTAAATAACTTGGAAATTAATGGAATTGAATTGGACCTACCTTCAGGAAACAAAATTGTTTATTTTTGTACTGCTCTTTTCATAGGGGATAACCTCGGATTAAATACTATTTTAGGATACCAGCAAAGTTTTACATCAAATTCGTTTTGTAGATTTTGTAAATGCACTCGTATAGTAATCATCATTTATGCTCTGAAGACCCTACATCTTTAAGAATATCGATAACTATACAACGATCTTGCGGCACAAAATTCTTTTTTAACTGGAGTTAAAAATGCTTCATGCTTAAATGATATTAATTCTTTCATGTCACAGAAAATACAGTATTGATATTGCCCACGATATTTTTGAGGGCGTAGGAGCATATGTTATGGGCCTCTTACTACACCAGTTCATAGTGGTCGATAAATATTTTCAGCTGGAGTCACTAAATCATAGACTTGAATATTTTACATTTAATATGAATCATAACAAACCTCCTCTTATATCCAGTGATCAGGTAAAGAAAAAGACATTGAAATGTCAGCTTCTGAAATGAGTGCTTTTTGATTTTGGTTTAAAATTTGGTTTATATTATGTCTTGTATAATTAGTTCACAAAAAATTTTGCACATTGTATTATCCAAAACATTTATCCAAATATTTGGTGTGAATGAACATTTATCTACTTTAATTAGTAAATTTAATTCTTTATTTATAAAGCTATTTTCAATTGTGTTGAAACCTAAATTTCATATACTTACGCATTATCCATCCATATTGAACACAATCGGACCTTTAACACAAACTTCTACTTTAAGATACGAATCTAAACACAGACATTTAAAAGCAACCGCAAATACTGGTTCTTTCAAGAGTTAACATCACTCACACTATGGCAATAAACTCAACTGCGTTTAGCATCAAGATTCGTTAATAAAATTGGTTTTTCACCGTCTATTAAATTACCTAGTGCGACTATTCGTTTTAATTCCATTTTTGAAATATTACCAGATTTTAATGAAATTTTGTTACGTTCTAAAATTAGCAAGAAGAAGCTTAAACCGTTTGAAAATCCTATAATACAAGTTGCAAGAGTTTCAGTTAATTCTATTACTTTCCGTACAGATGATATTATTTTAACGTGCGAAAAAACTTTAACATTTGGAAAAATTACTAAAATTTTAGTCAGTGAGGATAATGATATATGTTTTATTTGCCAGACTATTGAAACAACATTTGATGAGCATTTTTATGCATATAAAATAAAATTTTGCGATATCACAACGTGTACTTTGTTTGGAGAAATTATGTACAGAGACACATACAATATTATCCATAGAAATAATAACATGTTTATTACTTTATATTAGATGAATCGTATGTGAACTTCTATTTGGCGAGAATAGGTCAAAATTCATAATGTCGATATAATGTCTTTTCAAATATTAATAAAAGATCTATATACACTAACGCATTTTTATTATTTATTACTCATTCTTCTTCTCTACGGGTTTCACATCAGCCAATCTTTAATGAACTTGATGACCTTGAGCTCTTCTGCTGTAGATTATAGCAAAAGAGACACAACATGGAGTTTTATTGCTTTTAATAAATTTCTTTTAAGCCGGTTTTTTCTAGGGCAGTGTTTTATGCGTCGCGGTACAACGTAATCGCCAGTGCAATAACGCCATCCACTCAACCAAATAAAATAGTTGGGCTTCTAGGAAAACGACGCCAACTATTTTGTTTGACCTGAGTGGACGGCGTATTGCGCTGGCGTTTTTACGTTGCACGCATCAAGTAAACAGTTGTTACTTACGTTGAGTACACGGCTCACTATTCCGAGTCAGCGTTCAGTTAACATCAAGTAAGCAACTCATTATACCCAGGAAGCAGTCCACTTGCGCCAAGTAGGCGGTCACTTGTACCAATAAGCAGCTCACTTACGCCAATTAAGCGGCTCACTTAAGTCAAGTGGGCAGTTTTACTTAATACTGTAGATACTTATACTTGTTAGCAATGAAAAGAACTAAGCACCAGCGGCTAAAAACATCATTCTCAGTAAGTTCGTTATTTATTATGACATATATTTTATTGGCTATTAAAAGAAATGTATTTACTATAGCAAGTTGTTTGGTAGAGACAGCAAATTTTCTAACTTACATTAACTAGAAATTTTATATTGTTTCTTAACAAACTGGTAAGCTTATAGGCAGTAAGTCATTTTAAGAAAATCATTTGCTTGTTCTAGGGGTATAACTGACTTGGCGCCTATTTAAGCCAGA
Source organism: Protaetia brevitarsis (assembly GCA_004143645.1). Lineage (NCBI taxonomy): Eukaryota > Metazoa > Arthropoda > Insecta > Coleoptera > Scarabaeidae > Protaetia > Protaetia brevitarsis. The sequence continues at coordinate 921,862 of RXPK01000262.1, read as the reverse complement.
TATTTACTTGTCGTTAGCGAATTTTTACTTCTCAATAGTATGTATTTCTCTCAGTGTACCTATGGCAGAGAAAAGGTCACGCCAAAAAAAGTATTTTTGTTAACGCTGTGGTATCTCGCAAATACTGAAACATACAGACAAATTATGGACAGATTTGATTTATCTCGCAGTACTACTTATACGATTATCAAGTTACAGAATATTTTGTTATTAATGCAACAAGACACATTGTATGGCCAACAAAAGAAAGAATGAAAACTACATCTGAGAGTTTCCAATTAAAAGGTGGCATTGAAGGTGTTGTAGGAGCCATGGATGGCACACACATATCTATAAATGCACCTAAGGATGATAATGAGGTGTATGTAAATAGAAAGGGATACCACAGCAATCTTTTACAAGGCGTATGTGACCACGAAGTTATTTATTGACATATATTGTGGAGAACCAGGATCTATGCATGATGCCAGGGTGTTTATAACTTATAATAATATTACCAGATATTACTATGGGAAAATAAGATTACTATCAAATGAATAAAAAAATCAATTACTTTGTGAGCGCTCCGTCTCACCACAATCTCCGTACTTAATTACCTTTAACTGGCACTAAATGGAAAACAGTATTCAGAAAACATGATAAAAAACACACATTTGTTAAGCGAACATAAATTTTATTAAAACATATTATTTGTGTATCACAAGTTTTATTTTTATAACAAAAATATAACATGCATAAAATAAGAAATAAATAAAAATTTAATAAAACATTTCGTAAACCTAAAAATTCGATATAACAATAAATTCAGAAATAAATATGCGTCACATATTCAGCATTTCCAAAAATTCTTATTAGAATTTTTCAAAATATTTAAAATTTCTCTCTGCAACTCTAACTTTTGATTCATTAGAGCTACTTTCTCTGTATGCCTGTATTTAATTTTCTTTTTACAACCAGTTTTCAAGCTTTTTATAATTATTCAACACGAAGGCCTTCGCTGACAGGTTTACATATGCAGTCATAGTTTCCAGATTAACGTAGCAACATTCATGCTAATTACTTAATAATACTGTTGAAATTTAATAAATTCAATATACATACTTGACTGATATTCTTAATAAAATTTAATGTTAAACGTCAATTCTGATTCTTCTGATTTAAAATCATTAATAATTTTAAATTAACCTAAAATATAAATGCCTGGCTGTTGTTTCATGATATAGTGGCATAGCTCTTTTCACTAATCGTGGGTGACAATATTGTTTGTACATTATTGTTTGTTTTTTTATACCTAATTGTCCTGTTTATTTACATTTGCTATCATTTTTATTATTAAATATTAACAGTAGTTATCTGTGTGGTTTGTTGTTTGATATCCGACCTCCCTAACCATCTGGTCATGGTTGGGCATTTTTAAAATATTATTACTGGTTCGAGTAGTTTAAATTACGCTCTTAATATTAGTAAAACGCCTTTATAAGTGGGTAACATGTTAGAATAAAGATATATTCAATTAGTCAATAGTGTTAAGAAATTTTAAAAGTTTTTAAATGTTAATACATTGCTATCAAATACGCAATGTCAACAGCCTGGTTGTCCTCGATGAAATAAACACGTGCAAAGTTAACAGCGCGACTTTTAGATGAGAACCACACAACAGAGTGAAGAAACAGAGAAGCGTAGCAGCTTGTTCGTTAAGCAACAGAAAAATAAGTCGAAATGTTCTGTTACATTGTCGAAAAAAAAGTCATTTTATAAAGAGTGTAGGCTACCAAGAAAAAATTATCAGAGAAATCAAAAAAACATACACGAAAAAGAAAGTCAGAATGGAGACGAAGGATTCAAGAAAATCATTTCACACTGCCAATGCATCTACAAGCCACGACTATTCTACTGCATCAACTAACTGAGGCAAAACACATTATATGAAGAGGAATTGGGATAAGATAGTGGAGCCACAGCTCACATACATATAAGAAAAAATTTTCTCGTTTGGGATAATTGTGATTCACATGAGTAGTCTTGGAAAAATTTAATCTTAAAGTGCAAGAACAGACAGTAAAACCAAAACTTATTATGGTAATTGGTATATGCTACATAAATAATTGTATACCTTGACATGGACTGTGATAACTAAAGATATTAGAGCCTAAAAAGTTTAATGTGCTTTCAAACAAACTTTTGAAAAATGTAGTGAACCTATGTTTTGTAGTTAGAAATAGAACGAAAAGACAGTCTATTTTATCCAAAACTCATATAGTTCTAACATTTTAAAGAAATTCAAATTCTGAAGTAAAGTGTAGTTAACACCTCGATGATCCAAATAAAATGTTAACTAAAATATGACTCTAAACAAACGAAAATTATAAAGCAAGATGATCTCTTTCTTTGCAAACCACAGTTCGCGCCGATATGCTTAGAATGTGAAACCGGAGAAATTCATCGCCAAATTAAAAGATGTTTATGGTGAAACGAATGATGATGAATGGTGGAAAGTGGGAAGAATGTAATGAAGATCAACTAATGACCCATGAGCCCCGACGTCGCATTTGTGTCAACATGACTTGTGAGGAAAAATCTCGAAACAGACGTCACATGACAACGACTTCAGGCGAATTCCCGCAAATTTCCAGAACAGTTTGCCCGAAATTGTTTCAACTGTTAGGTTACCACAAGTTGTGCTCAAGAGAGTTCCCAAAGCTCATGATGCAGCGACTGGAGTCGTTGACATTCTTCACAAGTACAGTGAAGAAGAGAGAATCCTTGAATCAAATGTGACAGGTTGAGACTTGGGTACGTCATGGCAACCGGAGTCAAAAAGTAATCATGGAGGAACACATTTAATCTCCCACTAAAAAAAATTCAAGACACGATGTCAGCACAGAAAATCACTGCATTGTGTGGACCGAAAAGTGTACTGCTGTTGAAATCTCTCAAGAGGAAACATCAATGCAGCCAGACTGTCGACTTGGAAAATTTCGACGTGGATACAGAACAAAGGGAGGGAAGCTCAGCAGAGGAATGTTCAGCTCACGATAATGTCGCCACACGCCAGCATGCACACAAAACCTTATAAGTAAATTGTATACCGTTTACCGTAAATTGACCAAAAAAAGGTCGGTTTTACCGTAATTCAAAATTACCGTAATCCGTAAATGAAAATCATACTGAAATCTATGTACGAAATATTGTATAGATATTAAAGTCTATAAGGACATTGAAATAAAAAAAAAAAAAAAAACAAGTAAGCCAATATACCCGATAATTAATTATATGGAGATGTTTTGTTTAATTTTAATTTTTCTGAATTTGAGAGCCCTGTAATGCGTAGAATTGAAATATAAAAATAACCGCAAAAAAAATTGATTAGAACGTAAACCCGCATTCCACCGGTTAGTCAGAAAGAAAGAATCAAAAATTTCAAAAAAGAAAAAATTGAAAAAAAGTCTAAAATAAAAAAAAATAAGAATCAAACAAGATGAATAACGAAAAGCAACGCAAAGAAAGCAAGATTAAGTTATTCGTTGCTAGGACGGTAGGAAGCAAAAACCCCACTTTTCAACCTGCCTTGTCAACAAGTACAATTCCAATTCGCTCATTTTATGGTTTTTTAGGATTTTAATATCCTTCGAAAAAAAGTGAGTTAGCATATAGTGTCGTGAGATGAGAAGATTTTAAAAGTTTAAAATCGTTTTCTTAAAAAGTAGAAATGTCTCATTGTTGTATATTTAAAAATATATATAAGACAAACATTCACGTATTTAATTAATAGCAATTTGAATACACCACATTATGGGACATTAATACCACATTGTGTAAAAATAACTTGAAATTTAACCTTGATATATTTTTGTTACTTCTAACAACGTTTAAATATGTAATTAAATACAAATATGTATTGCAAATTCTTAATATCCTTAAGATTTTCAAAATATAATTATTCACCCTAACTTCTAACCTATTTTCTGGGGAATCTCATTAAGTCACACAGAAAAAAAATTACGGAATTTACCGGAAAAACCGTAGTTCATTTCATTACAGAATTACGAAATGAAAAAATCGGTAAATTACAATCACATTATTAAGCAGTTTGGGATGGAAGCAGTTCGACCACCCACCGTACAGCCTTGACCTGCGCCATCGACCACTTGTTCTACAACTAAAGCGGGCTTTGCGAAAGTTCAAAAGTGACACGAAGTGAAACTCGGGTGCACCAAGGTTCTCATCACTGCGCTAGTCATGAGGAAACAGAATCTTGATCTACCTCTACAATGCTTAAGAACAGGAAACTATGTCGAAAGTAGTTTAAGAAGCTCTTTCTGTGAGAATAAATTCTTTCAAAAAAATATGTTTATTATATTTTTTCCAAACTTAGTTCCATACCCTCGTATATGGTGGGAAGTAATTTAAGGGTTCGTTTTACTCTCCGGTGCTGCACCGAGTAGACCGAATGTGATCCACGCTCTGTCGTGTTCTTTTAGCGAGAGCAATCGACTCGCTACACCAGAAAGAACGCCCCTCTCATCCCAAAGACCAAGAAATTATAAGTGAAGATCTACACCGAGTTATTAAGGTTATGTTTATTTTCTTGGTTAGTAAGGTTATCATGCAGAAATACAAAGAATTTTACTACACGAGCTGAGCAGAAGAAACAACAAATGGTAGTCTCATCGAAGACGCTAACAGAGCGGAAAATGGTTTAGTCGTCAGTGCTATTAACATACTAAGAAAGTATAATAAGTCAACTCTTGCTTGTGTTGTTTTAGATCATGTTTTGCACCTCTTTCTTATCAATGCGGCAAATCATTAACCATGCTGAAAGAAACACAATAATTCAAACAGTGACAACAGAAAACGTAGAAAGAGAAACATACCAAATTCATGGACTTATGAGGAGTCGGTTGCGTTAATCAATGTGTGGAAACAATTTGGGAACTACAACTGCCTCGTCAAGCGGAAACATGTGGTGTGAGATAATACAAAATGAGATGGAAGTTTTCACTATGTGGTAAACATGTTATAAATGGAATTTATTTATAGTAACACAGATTTTAAACATGTTCGCCTGTAAAAAGTGCGTTTATCGTAAAAGACAAAGTCTTTGAAAAGTAATAATTTCTATAGTGTTTTCAAGCACGTGCCGATTATTTTCATAATGTATCCTTGGTATATTTGGAACGAGTTCAAATATAAACATTATTTTGCACAAAATGCAGTCATTGTTTGTAAAAAAAAACAATATAGTTATCTAGGGCTTCAAATACAAAATATCGAACATTTTTCAAAGGTTTTTGTAATTGACATCTGTTTGTTAGAGCCAAGCGAAAATTGAATTGAATGGTTAACAAATATATTTAGTTTCACTTGAATTTAGTACCAAAGGTAAATATTTAGAAATTATATTAGATAATTATTGAATGTAAAATTATTGCAGCTTAACTTCGTCATGAATAGGGTAAAAGTGTCATGCGAGATTTTTTTACCAAAATTTCTAATGATGAGGCAAAATGTAAATTTTGCAGCAGTGCATTTTCATAAAGGGCGCTTTCTACTGTTAATTTATTAGGAATACAGTCGCGACGCAATGTTTAGCAAACCCTTTGACAAACTAATGGGTTTCATGTTCCTTGCATTTTTTTTTGTGACAGTTATTTCAACGTTTTTATATCGTCTTATGGTTTACAAA